>JASUUJ010000053.1:0-104634 GCA_030449895.1 Citrus mangshanensis
ACTGGTATTGGTTGAAAGGCTTCACAGTGGCAGGCTGTAGCCTGGGTAAACAGTCACTAAGCCTGGCCGGATTCTGAATACGCGAGATTTGCGGAAGTGAAGCCCACGTGCTGGGGAGGCCGCGTATAGTCGTGCGACTCCAGTAAAATAACCACCCGGTCGGGCGCCAGCTCGCCCAGCGAAAGGCTATTAGGGCAGCGGGCTATAGCAGGCTGTGGGGATTACGCTCGGAGCTGGGAATGCAGGCGGATTTCGCGTAGCCCCCACGCAAGAAGCGTGGCACAGCCGCGCACAAAAACAACCGCCCGAAGGCCGGGGAAGCACGCAAGTTCGCTCCAGCGGAAAAAGGCCAGAAAACGGGTGGGCTATAGTGGCCTTGGGGTGGGATGGTCACCACCCATTGACTGGAATGGCGCGAGATTTATAGGGGACGAGTGCCTCGTGGTGTTAAAATAGGTCAAAGGGCACAGCCGCGCCCTGTGCACAACCGCCCGGGCCAGGGCGCCATGTTCACAGCGGAAAGGCCACAAACGGGTGGGCTATAGTTTTAGGGGCTGGTTGTCTTAGTCTATGCCGGGATTCCTGGACGGCGTGAGACTTCAGCAGTGGTCTCCACGCGGACAAAAAGAGGCCGCTGGCAGCAGCAACGCAGAACAACCTCCCCGAAGGTCGGGCGCCAAGCCTGTCCAAAGGAAAAGTAAACAAAACCAGTGGGCTACAGCTGGTGGTGGGGTCGGGCCAATCCTTTCCGCCTCGGACTCCTGGAATGCCTCATATTTTGAGAGGCCTCCAGCTAAAAATAGGCCACACAGCCACAATGGGGTCAAACCACCAAAAGCCCAGGCGCTAAGTTCGGCCCAGCGGGAGTGGCACATAGGAAAATGAGTGGGCTATAGCGTTAGGGGTGGCTGGCCATCTGGGCCTGCCGGACTCGAATGGCGCAGAGTTTATGAAGCTGCCCTCAGAGAAATAAGAGTCACAGATACCGCCGCCCCAAAATAACTCCGGCATGGCGCTGCCCGTCCATAGGGCGTTGATGAAAACGAGTGGGCCAGCGCTGGTGGTTGGCCAATTTTCGGGCCTCGCCGACCTCGGGAATTGGCGCGAGATCTTCTTCTGATGTCACAGCGCAAAATAGGTCGGCAAGCGCCAGCCGCGCTTGAGGGTCAGGGCTTCCCAAAGCCCTGCCTCAGTTGTCTGCTTAAATGCTCAAAAACGGTGGCTATAGCCTGGGCTGGCTTCCATGGCTCTGGCCGACTCGAGCCATCGGGCGACTCATAGTGCTTTTCCACATGGTGCTGCAATAGTCTCTAAGAGAGTACAGCCGCGCCAAAAATAAGATCTCGGCGGTCCTGACTCTAAGAGTCAGCCTGGCCTGCAGGATGCCTGTAATGTGGCTTGAGAGGAAGCTTCAGGAGGCTGGAAGACTGCCCCAGCGATTCGGGAATGGGGCGAGATTTCCTTATTTAGCGCCCCTCCGTGGTGTTGGGGGCTGTGGTCAGCGTGGCATAGCCATCGCTAAAAATAAGCTCCTCGAGTCTCGCCTCGAGCAGGCTGAAACCGCCGCAAATGCTTCCAAAAAAACGGTGGGGTTAGCAGCCTTGGAGAGAGGGCTACCACCCCCACCACGACTAGAATGGGCTGGTCTTCGAGTGCTCCTCTGTGTTAAAATAGGTCATGCCAGCCGGCAGGCCTGGGCAATAGCGTTCAACATCCCATCTCCTGCCCACCTCACCGAAATGCCCAAAACGTGGTAATAGCTTTGGGAAACAGGCTGGCTCATTAACGCCGGACCTTTAACAAAGAGAGTTGTTAGTACTCCTCCTCGCAAAACAATAGTTTGGCTAGCCGCCACCAAAAACAAGCGCCTTAGGCACTGGCTCAAAAGCTTGAACGCTGAAAAATGCCAATGGTAAGTAAAGGCCTTGGGAGAGGAAGGCCACCTGAATGCTTCACTGAATGATGCAGATAGGAGCGCCTCCGTGAGCTGTGCCAGGGTCACGGCAGAGGTCATGATCCTGGGGAAGATGAATTGCCCAAGGTCCGCTCCCAGAACAGCGGTCTCTGCTTGAGGGCCACATGCTCGGTGGTGGTGGTTATAGCTTTTGGGTAGGGGCTGGCCCATTTTCTGTCTGCTGGACACCGGAATGGGTGGAGACTTACACTCCATAAATAGCTGCGGGCAAAGTCATGACACAATAACAGCGATCTAAAGGTGTCTGCCTCAAGCCTGCTCCGCCCGCAGCTGCCCAAAAACGGTGGTTATAAGCCTGGGAGGGCTGGCGGCTCGTCTGCTGAGGCCCGAATGGGGGCGAGATGGCAGCCTGAGCGGTGGACAGCCGCGTACAGCCGCACTTTAAAAATACACCGTGCCTTCGTAAGGTCCATTCCAATGTTTTGTCCTGCTGCAATGCTTCTTAAAAACGCACATAAATGGGCAGGGGGTTACTCACTTTGGCCCTCGCTGGAATGGAATAAAGAGATTTTCGCAGCACCAGGTGCCAAATAGGCTGGCGGCGGTGTCAGCGATTAAAAAAACAAGACTTGAAAGGTCCTGCCCTTTTCAGCCCGCCGCAGTCGCCTGTAAAACCCAGAGCTGGTTATAGCCTCAGAAAGTGGAGTTGACTTCGTCCGCTGACTGGAATGGGGGAGGCTGACTGCGAAGCGCCCCGAGTGCGTTATACAGGCCGCAGTAGCTGCGCCCAAAAACAAGGTCCCGCTGGCCCTGGAGTTTCACCCTGGCCGCAGGTCAAAGCTCAAATGGAGTGCAGGTTCAGAGGAGTTTGAGCCAATTTACCAGCTTAATCAATGGGGCTTATATCTCGAGACTTCCGGTGCTGGAAAATGTCGCTGAGCACAGCCGCCAGTCAAACAGCTGAAGGTCCTGGCCCCCTTTTATATTTATCTCATTATAAACATGCCTACAAAAACGGCAGTTATAGTCTGTGGAGAGCTGGTTAATTTGTCCGCCAGACCTCGACAGCTTTTGGTGACTTTTTCGATCGTTCTCGCTTGTAAATAGTACGCGATTATGCCGCGCTCCAAATGGGTTATTCGTAACCACATCTCTGAAGTTCGGCCCACCGAGCTGCTCCAAAAAACGCGTAATATAGCTCGTAGGGCTGGAGCCCACTCGCCCGCCGGACACCGAATGGGTGACTTTGCGAGTACCACTGCAGGTGCCAAAATAGCCGCCGGGCAAAGCTGGTCACGACCAAAACAAAGCTTCGAAGAATCTCGCCTCTGCGCTTAACTGGCCGCGAAATGCCCAATGCGGCTATAGCTCTGGGGAGGGGGCTTCGCGAGCTGTCTGCCGGACTGGAATAGCGAGATTTAGCAGTGCTTCGCGTGCCAAAAATAGTCGTAAGGAGACAGCCGCGCCTGTTTCGGTTGTCCGCCCCTTAAGCCTGCACCGCAGTAAAATGTCTCAAATGCATGGCGAGTAGTTTGGGAGGGGGCTGGCCAACCCATCCGCTCGGACGAATGCGACTCTTGTGATCGCCTCTCGTGTGCTGGGGCAAATAGCCATGGCACAGCCGCTTCCAAAATAAGCGCCCGGCGGGCCCAGGGTATCTCCATGTTCCGGCCCGCCGCAAAATGCCCCAAAAACGGGTGGATGGTAGCCTTGTGGCAGGGGCTGCCCACTTCGTCCGCCGGAATCTGGAATGGGGTGAGACTCTGCGGCACCTCCATGGTGCTGTAATAGCTGCGGGCAAAGCTGCCACACTCAAAAAAAGCACTCCAAGGTCCTACCCCCTAGTTCAGCCTGGCCAAAAAAATGCCCAAAATGGGGCAGTGGCTATAAAATGCTGGGGCAAAAATAACTCTGGTCGCCCGACTCTCGGAATGGGACGTGATATTGCGAGGCGCTCCAGGCCATAATAGGCCGTGGGCACAGCCATGCCTGAGGCCATGACCCGAAGGTCCTGCCCCAAAATTCATGGCCTCGCCGCAAAATGCCGGGAAACGGGTGGGCTATAGCCTTGGGAGGCTGGCCCACTCGCCCCGCTGGACTCGAATGGCGAGATTTCGCAGCACCTCCGTGCGCCAAAAATAAAGTCGTGCGGACAAAGCCGCCACCAAAAACAAGCCTGAAAGTCCCGCTCCAGCCTGCCCGCCGCGAAATGCCTTTCAAAAATCTGGTGGCTATAGCCTGGGGGTAGGGGGCTGGAGCCATTTCTGCCTGCACGGACTGAATGGGTGATTTATGAGCCTGGTGCCAAAGATAGCGGGCACAGCCACGCACAAAAATATGCAATTTCGTGGTTGTCTCGCCTGAAACTATCCGTCGCAAATATTAATAACGGGTAATATGTTTCGGGAAGGAATACAGCCTGCTTGACTTTGATGGCGAGATTTCTGGACAGCTTCTCCGTAGTGTTAAAAAATAGGCCGCGGCACAGCCGCATCCAAAATAAGTGCCCATGTCTCATTCCCATATTTCTGTCCCACTAAATGCCTAGGGACCCAGGAAGGAGAAGCCTAGGAGGCTGGTGCAATCTGTTCGATCGGATGCTTCTCGGGAATGAAGCAGGTTTTTGCGGCAGGTAGCCCGCAGCCAATAGATCAGATAGCCGCATCTAAAATAAGCATTCGGTAACTGCCTCAAAAGCGAAACCGCCAGAAATGCCTAAATGGTGGGGCCAGTAGCCTTGGGAGGGGCTGGCCAACCCTCGGCTCCGCCTCGTACTGGGAATGGTGGCGAGAGCTTGTGAGCGCTTCTGTGTGCTGTGTAAAATAGGCCGAGGGCACAGCCTAAAATAGTCATAACTATCTCAGCCTGCTCCGCTGCAAATGCCTGTGGGAACGCAGGGCTAGGCTGGGAAGGCTGGTTGGCCCAAACCGCTGGATTGAGAGCCAAACAGACTTCTGTGAGCACTCCTCCTCCGTGTGCTCAAAAATCGGTCACACAGCCGCGCGCCTCAAATAGCGGGCTCGGAAGGCCTGCCCCACAGCGTATCCGCCTAGGCTGCCCAGCAAATGTGGTGGTGTTGTAGCCTTTCTTTGGGAGAGGCTGGTTACCAGCTCTGCTGGACTGATCAAAGCAGACTTTTCACTGCCTCCGCTTGTAGGGAGCCAGGTCAAGGACATGTCACAAACAGACAAAGCATTCGGCAGGCCCGCTTTGAAAGCCTGTTCACCTAAATGCCCTGTAATCAGGGTTATAAGCCTAGGGCGTGGCTGGTCATTCTCCCTGCCTCAGCCTGACGTGATTGGCGTGATGCCATGCAGCGCCTCCATGCGAGAAAGAAATGTGTGGCGGGAGCCGCGCCTGGGAACAGTGCCAAGGTCCTTGGCCTCACTTAACTGCCGCACTGCCCAAAAACGGTGGGCTGTAGCTTTGTAGGTGGGCATGGTTAGTTTACCTGCTTGAGATCTAATGGGGCGCAGGATTTCTGCAGAGCGCTCTGTGAGCTGGAATAGGTTTCATGGTGGTGACGCACTCCAAAATAGCTCCTGGCCGGCATGGCCTGCCCACTGTTTGTCTCGCTGGAGCAAATGCGCCTAAACGGTGGGTTATAGCTTGGGTGGTGGCTGCCCACTTCGTCGCTGAATCAATGGGGGTGAGACTTTACAGCACCCAGCCAAAAATAGTTGTGGTAAATGCCACTGTAATAAAGTTGAGGTCTCGCCTCCAAAGCTTAGCCACAAGAATGCAGCCCAAACGGGAGAGTTATGTAGTTTGTGTGAAAGGTCGACTTCGCCCGCCCGACTCGAATGGGACAGACAGCTGAGCGCCTCCGAGTGCAAACAGGTTTCCCGCAAAAGCTCACTCCAAAAATAAGCGCGCCAAGGTACTGTCTGTACTGGCCCCGGCCAAAAATGCTCTTAAACGGTGGCTATAGCCTTTGGGGAGGGGTTAATAAATTTGCCCCGGCCGACCTCGAATGGGGCGCAGACTTCGCGAGCACCTCTTCGCAAACAAAGAAGTCAGCAGTTGAGCCGCCTTCCGCCGCCGGCCATACTCGCTGTCTCATGAACATCGGGCAAATGCCCAGGCCTGGGTAACACATAGCTCGGGGCAAAGGGCTGGCCCACTCGCTCGCCGGAGCCTCGGAATGGGGTGAGATTCCCATGAGCACTGCAGTGCTGGGCCAGGCCGCGGCAAAGCTGCTACTGAAACAAGCGCCTTTCGGTCGTCTCGCTCAGTGTTTTCGCGTCCGGGCTTAGGGTCACCGTTCCTGCTAAACCAGCGGCGATAGCTCGGGAGGCGCTGGCCACCCCTGTCCGCCGGATGCAATGGCAGACTTGCGAGCCGCCGCACCGGCGCAAAAATAGGCCGCGGGCACAGCCGCACCAAAATAAGCGCCCGGCGGTCCTATCTTCTCCATAGCCCGCCCGCTAGTCGCCCAAACGGTAATATAGTCTAGTGTGGCTGGCCCATTGCTCCAGCTGATCGGATTGGTGAGATTTCTTAGACCTTCCTCGTGTGCTGGGACAGGCTGCGTGGTGCAGCCATACCAAAACAGCACTCCAAGGTCCCCGGGCCTCAGCTGCTCCCCGCCGCAAAATGCTAAACCCGGTGTGGTTATAGCCTGGGGGTAGGGGCTGGCCACTGTCACTCGATTCTCCTAATGGGACGAGAGATTGCGAGCGCCCCAGTTCAAACAGTCGTGGCACAGCCGCGCCCTGTGGGTGAAATGAAGACTGGATGGTCCCGCCTGTAATTAAACTGGCCGGGCAAATGCCTGTAACCCGTGGCTATAGCCTGGGAGGGTTGGCGAAACAGCCGCTGACTCGTGATAAGCAGACTTTCATGAAAGCACTCCTTTCTGTTAAATAAATGTCAGCGAGTCACAGCCGCCGCCTTTTTGGGAGTTACCGGCGTCCTGGCCTCATAACCACAAGAAATGCCCAAAAACGGGTGGCTATAGCCTTGGGAGAGGTTGGCTGACCTTGCCCGGCTGACCTCGGAATGGGGCGCAGACTTTCACCAGCCTCTGTTTGCAAAAAATCAGGCTGACACAGCGCCTAAAAATAAGGCACTCAAAGGCTCGCCTCAGCTCAAGGCTCAACAAATGCCCAAAACGGGTGGAAGATAGCCTGGGGCAGGGGCTGGCTCACTTCAAAGCCCAGCCGGGATTGAGCCTGGCGAGACTTTGTGATCGCCTCCTGCAGTGCTAAAATAGCCGCGGGCATATGGTAGCCGCGTGATCTGGGAATAGAGCACCATGGCCTATCTTCTCTGATGTTCTCGCCCGGCTTAAATGCCCAAAACGGGTATTATAGCCTGGGGGCATGTGGAATTATTTCGTCTGCCGGAATCGAATGGGGTGACTTCATAGCACTGCGGTGTGCCAAAAATAGCCGCGGCAGGTGCTTACAAGTACTGTAACACACTGAAGAAACCGCCTCAGTTAAACAAGAAATGCCCAAAACGGTATGATAGCCTGGGCAGGCTGCCAACCTGCCCGCTCGACTGGGAATGGGACGCAGAGACGCAGCGCCTCCGAGTTCCATAATGTCAAGGCCGCCCAAAATAAGCATCAAGGTCCTGCCCGTGAGCCTTCACCGCCGTTGAAATGCCTAAAATCGGTGCTATTTCGGGAGTGGGCTGTCTACTTGCCTGGCCGACTCAATGGGCGATACTTCATGGAAGACTTCTCTTATAAAGCTAAAATAGGCCGCTGAGTCATAGTAGCCGCGCCCAAAACAAGCACTCAAGGTCCTTGGCCCCATTTGTCTCGCGTCGCAGGGCCTGCCTAGAAACGGCAAGAGGTTTTGGAGAGGTTTATTATTGGCCCGCCTCGGACTCGGGAATGGGGCGTAGACTTTCAATGCCTCTCTGCTTCTGCAAATAGGCCGTGGATTACAGCCGCGGCGAAATAAGCACTCTCGGAGGCCTGGCCTCAAAATGCCCACCGAAAAAATGCCCAAAAACGGGTGGGTTATAGCCTTGGGGGCAGTGGTTGGCTCAAGCCGACTCGAATGGGGTGAGATTCTTGCAGCACTGCAGCCAATAGGCCGCGGCAGCCGCTGGTTTGAAACAGCGCTGAGGCGTCCGCCTGCTTCACCGCTTAGGGCCGTTTAAATCGGTGGCGAGAGCCTTCCTGGGGGAAAAAGGGTTATTCGCTCGCTGATTAATGGGCGAGACTTTGTGAGCGCCTCCGCAGCTGAAAGATAGCCACGGCACAGCCACGCACAAAATACATCCCAAGGTCCTTGGCCCGTAAGTCTATCCGGGCCGCTGCAAAGATTTTAATAAAACGGGTGGCGGTAGCCTTTAAAGCGCCGCCGACCTCGCCGCTGGATTCGAATGGGGCGGTAGAGACGCGACGCTTCTCCGTGGTGCTGGGTGGAAATAGGCTGGGTACAGCTGCAGATCCAAAGCCCGGCGGTCCCATCTCCACTCCGTCCGCCCGTAAAATGCCTAAATGATGGGCCAGGCCTTTGGGAGGGGCTGGCCACCACCCCATGTAACTTTCTGGACTGGGCGAGACTCTGCACTCAGGTGCTGGGGGTGGCTGAACGACCGTGCAGGCACAGCCGCACCCAAAAATAAGCGCCCTCATGTCTTGGTCCCTGGTGCCCGTCCGCCAAAATGCTAAAAACGGGTGGCTTATAGCCTAGGCTGGCTGGCCAAGCCGGGGCCGCACTCGCTGAATGGTATGGAGAGCTTCCAAGTGCCTTCTGTGTGCCAAAAATAGGCCAGAGGGCAGCAGGCCGCCAGCTCAAACATCCCATTCTCAAGCTCACCGCTGAATGCCCACCCGTGGGCTATAGCCTGGGGGAGGCCGGTTACCACCTGGCTGGGACTGGGACGGGGGCACTTAGCGCTTCCGTGGTGCCAGCATCACGGGTACAGTTTAATGGCAAAACATAAAATAGTACCCAAGGTCCGCTCCGTATCTCGCTTAGGCCTGTAACTGGTGGGCTATAGCCTTTGGGGGAGGGGCGCGCCATCCGCCCGGACTCGGGAATGGGGCGAGACTTTGCGAGCACCTCCGTGTGCCAAAGCCAGGTCAGTGAGTTAATGTCAGCGCCCAAAGAGCGGCTCGGGCGGTCCCGCCCTCATAAGAATCTGCTTCTGCAAAAATGCCCAAAATCAGGTGGTTGTAGCCTTTGGGGGAGAGGCTGGCCAACTCGCCCGCCTCGGACTCGGAATGGGGCGAGATTTTCGACTGCCTCCTGCCAGTGTGGCTGTCAGCTGACACAGCCGGGCGCCTGCACTTCCAAGGTCTCTGCCTGTGCCGTTCATCACCTAGGGGCCAAACAATGGTGGGGCTATAGCCTGGGGCAGGGTCAAGCTGGACTGAATGCAGGAGATTCTGCACTCTCTGCAGCCAAAAAAATAGTGTCAAGGGCAAGGCCGCCACCAACAAGCTCCGAGGTTCTGCCTCAGCTTCAGCCGTCGCAAAATTAAAAATGGTGGCTATAGCCTTAGTATTATTGCTCGCTGATTTCTTGAAATGGGACGAGACATTATGCAGCTCCTCCGATTATAAACAGGCTGTGGCAGGCCGCGCCAAAATAGCACCCGAAGGTCCTGCCTCTGTAGGCTTGGCCCGCCGCAAAATGCTCAGGCCCTGGCTATAGCCTGGAGGCTGGCTGTTCGCCGGACCCGAATGGGGTGAGACTCCTGTGAGCGCTCCGTGAGCTGTGGCCAGGTCACAGAGAGCAGCCACGCCTTGGAGCCACACTGGTGTCTGTCTAGGTGCCTGCCTCCCGGGTCAAATGCCCACAAAGGGCGCGCGATGGCAGCCTGGGTGAGGCTGGCTTGTCTTCCGCCTGGACCTCGGGAATGGGAGACTTAGGAGGCTCAGATTTCCAAAAATAGGCCACGGAAGCCGCCGCGCCTGTAAGAGTGCCAGCCGGGTCCGATCTGGGGAAGTTCACTCCGTCGCAGGCTGTCAAATGGAGCTATAGCCTTCAGGAGAGGCCGCCAACTTCTTCCGCCTCGGACTGCACAGCTGGGGAGAGACTTGCGAGCGCCTCCGTAGCTAGCAATAGCCGCGGGACAACCGCGCCGAATATGTTTGAGGCCCTGCCCAGAGCTTCGGCCTCGCCAAATGCTGGGGAATCGGTGGTTATATCCGGGGAGGGGCAAAGACTGCTGGACCTCGGAATGGGGCGCAGAAGGTTCCGTGGGCGCCCGTAGGCCAGGGTTGAGGTCACGCGCAGCCGCGCACGGTCAGGCAAGCCTGAGAATCCCGCCTCAGCTTCGCCTCCTCGCTGAGGGCCGTTTGGGTGGAAGGTGGGTTGCAGCCTGGGGTGGCGGGCACAGGCGAGGTCTGCCGATCGCAATGGGGCGAGAAGGAGCGCTGCGGTGTTGGGGCCAGCCACGGCACATCACGCCCTGGAAATAGCGGCCCAGGCCTCCCTGCACTCCCCATCCGTCGCAAATGCTCAGGCCCGGTGGGGTTATATCCTGGGGGAAGGCCCACTCTGCCTCCAAATAGGCGCTGCAGAAACACTGCACAAATAAATAAAGTGGCACAGCCACGCCTGCAAAACAAGACTCCTGAAGGCCTGCCCCCAAAGGCCACAAGAATGCCTGCATGGCTGGCTATAGCTTGAGGTTGGTTATTATTCGCTGGATTTCGAATGGGGCGACGTTGCGAAAGCGCCAGCCTGCAGCGGTAAAATAGGCCGCTGGTACAGCTGGCCGCAACAGAACAAGGTCCATCCCAAGTTCGTCTCGCTGCAAAAATGCCCAAAAAGGGTGGGCTATAGCCTCGGGGGCGTGGGCTGGCCAACTTCATTCGCCTGACCGGGAATGGGATTAAGATTAAAAGAGCCCTCCGGTGCTGTAAAGCAGCCGTGGCACAGCCGCGCCCAAATAAGCGCCAAGGTCCCGGCCCCGGCTGTTCAATGTTTAAACGGGTGGCTGATAGCCTCGGGGAGGGGGTTGTTGGCTGTTCGGCTGGATTGGCACCGCAGATTTGCAGCGCCCAGACATATAATGGCATGGTAATGCGCCTAAAGAGCACTTCCAAGGTCCCGCGTCTTCAAAGCTTTACACTCACGTGAAAACGGGTTAAAGGGTGGTTATAGTTTGGGTGGAGGGCCGGCTGCTTCTGGCTGACTCTCGTCCGGGAATGGGGGAGACTTTGTGGGAGTGCCTCCAGAGCAGAATAGGCCGCTGGTGGAAGCGCGCCTGCAAACAGCGCTTCATAATCCGCTCCTAGCTGCTCCTCCGTCGCAAAATGTGCCTAAAAACCAGGGCTGGAGGCTCGGGGGAGGGGGCCGGCCGTCTGTCGGATCGCTGACTGGAGATTTGCTAGCGCCATGCGTGCCAAAATAGTCGGGATGGATGCCCCACACACCCAGAAGGCGGGGCCCGAGCACCACCTTGCTTCAGCTCCGGCCGCAAATGCCCAAAAACGGGTGGGCATGGAGCCCTGGGGAGGGGCTGGCCTACTGTCCGGCTGACTCCGGAATGGCGTGAGATATCTGGGAGATCTTCGGCAGTTAAAGACGCAGCACAGTCAAAAGGAAGAGGCCTGAGTGGTCCTCCGCCTCCTACATATTCATTTAAATGCCTAAACGGGTGGGTTATAGCTGCCAGAGGCCAATGAAGTCTGCCGATGAATGCAGAGCTTCTCCGCAGCGAAAATAGCGGGCGGGTAAAGAGAGCCACGCACCTGTGGGGCGACCGCCAAGGTCCCGGCTCCAATAAGAACCGTCAGTGAAAAATGCCCAGGAACAGGTGGTTATAGCTTGGGGTAGGGGTTGGCGCCATTTTCGTCGCCGGAATCGGAATGGGGTGATTTGCGTTAATTGCAGTGCCAAATAGTTATGGCAGCCGCCGACCAAAACAATGTTTATATCTGCCTTAGCCACCGCCGCAAATGCGCCTAAAACGGTGTTATAGCCTAAAAAGTTGGCCACCGCTTTATTTAATGGGACGCAGATATGAAGCGCTTCCGAAAATATAACAGGCCGCAGGCACAGCCGGCGCCTTCGTGGCTAAAGCCTGAAGGTCCTGCCTGGACACCACAGATAGCCAGCTCAATCGGCGAGTGGGAGGCTGTTGGTCTCGTCCGCTCGGACTCGGGCCGCACTCTAGGAATTTCCGTGAGCCAACAGCCACGGTGAGACGCGCCTAAAGAGCATCATGTCCAAGTTCAGCCACCGCCGCAAATGCCTAAAGGGTGGCCAGTACCTGGGTGGAGGCTGGCTACTCGGGCTGACCCCGGGAATGGGGAGATTCTGTGAGCGCCTCCGTGAGTGAAAGCATAGTCATGGCCGCGCCCGTGGCTGAGCGCTTCTCGGGCTGTCCGATTCAAAGCTTGGCCCGTCGCAAAATGCCGGAAACGGAGGGCGAGCTCGAGTAGGCCGGCCGCTCGCCGACTCGAATGGGAGACTCCTTGCGATGCCGCAGTTAAAATAGGTCACAAAATGCACCCGCGCCAGGCAGGCTCAAGGTCCTGCCCCACACGTCCGTCGTTAAACAGCCTACAAAACGGGTGGGCAAAATCCTTGAGGGAAATTATTTTGTCTGTTGACTCGGAATGGGGCGCAGAAGGTCTCCTGGCGCTCGCAGTTAAAGGTCAGCGCATAGCCGCGAGCTAAAACATGCACCTGGGTGTCCCATGGGCCGCTCTTTTTTGGTAATACACGGAGGGTGCCTGCAAAATCTCGCCTCTCATCTCCGAGTCCATGACGGTTACCAGCCCTCCCCCAAGGCCATAGCCCACCCGCTTTTGCATTTTTACGGCAATGCATCCTGGGGACGGGATATCTGGGCCGCATTTGAAGTGACATGCCCGAGTCTACTTTTGGCAATAGCGGAGTGTGCTCAGAAAGTCTCGCCCATTCCAGTCCTGCGTGGACGGTTGGCCAGCCCCCTCCCTTCAAGGCGCCATAGCTCACCCGTCGCATCATGCAAGGGACGAATGGGACGGTCTCGGTTTAGCTTTTGGGCGCGCTGTGCCTGTGGCTTCACGGCATACATGGAGGTGCTCTTAAAGTCTCGCCTCATTCCAGTCCGTGGACGGTTGGCCAGCCCATCCTCACAGGCCACCCGCTTTTTGGGTATTTTTGCTAAGCGACGAATCAGGACGGGACTCTGTAAATGAGTTTTTAAAGGCGGCTGTGTGGCCGCATGGCTTTTGGCATACACGAGGTCAGAAAGTCTCACCTCTATCTCTTGAGTCCATGGATTTGTTGGCCCGCTGTCCCCCTGTATGCCATAGCCCACCCGTTGGGCATTTTTATGAAGTGGATAATTTGGGACGGATCCGGGATACTTTTGGGGCGCCGGGTTGGTGTTCACGCTTATTTTTATACATTTGAGGGTTTCCGGCAAAGTATCGCCCCCCATTCCAGTCCGCGACGAAGTTGGCCAGATCCCTCCCCTCGCCAAGCACGCAGGTAGCCCACCGCTTTTGGGCAATTTCATGGCACGAACTTGGGACGGACTGGGGCTAATATTTTTGAAAAGTGCCACCATGTGCTTTCTATATTTTTGGCATTAATGGAGGGCGCTCGAAAATTCCCGCCCCGAAGCCCGGAGTCCATGGACGGGAAGCACAGCCCCTCCCCTAAGCAAGCAGCAGCTTCACCCACGCTGGGTGCACGGCGGCGATTGAATTGTGGGACGCAGGGACCGGGGCATATTTTGGCGCGGCAGTGTCCGGCAGCCATTTTTGGCACACGAGGGCGCCGGAAGTTCCCCGCCGACTCCGGAGTCCGCGATTGTTGGCCACCCTCCCAAGGCTAGTCACCCAAGGCTTTTGGGCATTTTTGCAAGGGACGAACTTGGGAACGGACCTTCGGGGCTTATTTTTAAGGCTGTACTCCAAGGGCTCATTTTTGGAATGAGGGTGTACTTGCAAAGTCTCGCCTATTCCGGAAGTCATTGGGTGATGAGTTGACAGCTCTCTCTGCATGCAGAATGCACTGCTTTGGGCTTACAAGGGATTTAACTTTGTGACGGGACATTTGGGGCTTTATTTTGGGCGGCCATGCCCGGGCAGTCATTTTTGGGACACGAGGCGCTTATAAGTCTCCGCCCCCATTCCGGCCTCAAAGTGGATTGAGGGCTTTCAGCCCTCCTCTAAAGGCTATAGCTTCCACCCGCTGGGCATTTCATGAAATAACCAGAGTAACCTTCGGGGCTTATTTTTAAGCGCTGTCTCACGGCCGGAGTTTTGTACACGGAGGTGTTGCAAAGTCTCGCCATCTTTAGACCGCGGATTTGTTGGCTTATATCTCCTCAAAGGCTTGCTTCTTCAACCATTGTAGTACTGCGCGCGGATTAACTGGGGACTGGACCGGCTGTTATTTTGCAATGGGCAAAGGCTGGCTTATTTGTGGCCACGGAGGGCGCTGAGGTCTCGCCTGCACCCGGAGTCCGGGCGCGGATTTAGCCCCACAGCCCTCCTCAAGGCTATGCGCCCACCCAAGCGGCATTTTCAAGCGGGACACCAACCCACACGGGATGGGACTCTTCGGGCTTATTTTTGCTATTGTGCTTCTATGGTCTATTTTTGGTAATAATGAGGCCTCTTAAATTCTACTTCATTCCGAGTCCATGGATTTATGGGTTGGGGCCCCTCCCCTATGCCAGTAGCCCAATCTGCTTTCTCTTTGGGTGCATTTCTCCATTTATAGATTTTCAACTTGTACTTTAATTTTGGGGCTTTTATTTTTTGCGAAGGTGCTCAAGAGCTCATTTTTTTTTTGGCACATACTGAGCGCGCTGCGTGGCCCCCGCCCCACTCCAGTCCGCGGATGGCGGCCAGCCTCCCAAGGCCAGCAGTTTCCCACCACCCGGGCATTTCGGCGAGGACGAATCTCGGGGACGGACTGGCTTATTTTAAGGCTGTGCCAGCCTATTTTTTGGCATGATATGAGGTGCTTAGAAAGTCTCGCCATTCCGAGTCCGCGGATTTGGTTGGCTGCAGCCCATCCCCCCAAGGTCTGGGGCAGCCCACCCGGCTGGGGTGGCGAGTTTATGTGCAAGAACTGGACGGGAAATTCTGGGGCTTATTATTGGGCTGTGTGCCTGGGTGGCTCACTTTTTCTGCACACGGAGGGTTCTTTGAAAGTCCTGGCTTCTGCCCACAGTCCATAGAAGTGACTTAAGTTACTGATCCTCCCCCCAAGGCTATAGCCCCCGCTGGGGCAATTTATGCTGGCTTCCAACTTGGGGACGGACCTCGGGGCTTATTTTGGCGTAGCTGTGCCCATGCCTATTTTTGGCATTTTGAGGGCTGGGGTAAATTCCCGCCTCATTCCGAGTCCGCGGATTTGAAAGCACAGCTCCCCTCCCCAAGGCTATAACACCTGCTTTGGGTATTTTTGCAGCGGACGAATCTTGTAGGATTTTGACCTTCGGGGAAGTATATTTTTGGGTAGCTGCAAAAACTGGTGAGCCTATTATTACACACCGAAGCGCCAGCCCCGCTGCATCTCCTGAGTCCGCGGATGGCTGGCGCCCTCCCAAGGCTATAGGAAGCCCACCTGCTTAGCATTTCGCGGCGTGACGTGAACTCAGGGGACAACCTTCGTTTATTTTTAAAGTGCATGTACCCACGGCCTATTTTTACATACTGGAGGGCGTCGCAATGTCTCTACCATTCTCCAGACCGGGCGGATTTGCTGGGCCAGGACTTCCTCAAGGCTACAGCCTCTCACCATTTTGGGCATTTTTGCAAGTATGGAATCAGGGACGACCTTCGGGGCTTATTTTGGGTACGGGCTGCGGCCTATTTTTGGTGCCACACTGAGTGGCAACAAAGTCTCTGCCCTCATTCCGAGTCCGGCGGGACGAAGTGGCAGCTCCTCCCCACAAGGCTATAGCCCACCGCCCCTGGCATTTTAAGTGAGACTACAACTTGGGGACGGACCTTCGGGGCAGATTGGGCGCCGAAGCAAAGGCCCACGCTCATTTTTACACACACGCCTGAGGCGCTTCGCACGTTCCCGCCCCATCTCCGAGTCAAAGCGACGAAGGCCAGCCCCTCCCTGCTAGCGATAACGCACCGCTTTTGGTATTTCACGCTTTGATCTAACTTGTGACGGACTCTGGGGTTTTATTTTTGGGCTGCACATGCCCGCAGCCTATTTTGGTACACACGGAGTGCTTTTGCAAAGTCTCGCCTCGATTCCGAGTCCGCGACGAAGTGGGCTGGGCCTCCCCTGCTGGCCATAGCCCACCCAAGCTGGGCATTTTCATGGAGGACGAACTTGTACTTACACCTTCTGGGGCTTATTTTGGGCTCGGCTGTTCCCACGGCATGGCTTTTAGAGTGACACTGAGGCGCTGCAGTCTCGCCCGTCTGGACCATGGATTTGTTGGCTGCAATTCTCCCTAAGGCTACACCACCATTTCGGGCATTTTTTGGGCGGATGAAATTTCTCACTGGACCTTCGGGGCTGATAGTGCATGTTGGCACGCGCGTCATTTTCGGCGCATCAATGAGGGGTCGTGATGAACTTGGCCAGTCCTTTGTAGTCCTCTGTGGACGGTCTGCCGCCCGCCCCTGCGCGCTTACGCCTTCCTTCCACCTATGCATTTCCTTTTTTATGAAGTGATCAACTTGGGGACGGACTCCTTCGGGCTTATTTGATGCTGCTGTAACTGGGTGGCCTATTTTGGCACATTAGCTACTGGAGGGCGCTTTTGCAAAGTTCCTGTGTTCCATTCCGAGTCCGCGATTTTGGCGTTGGCATGGCACGATCCCCGCTGCCATAGCCCACCCGCTTTTTGGGCATTTTTATGCTGACTTAATCCCTTGGGACGGGAAATTAAGCCGACATATATTGGGCGCGGCTGGTGCCTCAAGGCTCATTTTTAGTGGCTACTTGAGGGTGGCCTGGCAAAGTCTCGCGCCCCACCTGAGTCCGCGTGATGAAGTGGGCTCCGCCCCACCCCCCAAGGCTATAGTCGCCCGCTTGGGCATTTTGCAAGTGATTTAACTTGGGGGACGACCTTTAAGTTTATTTTTGATCGGGCACAGCCTGGGTGGTCATTTTTGGTACACACACGGAGGGCGCGCTGCAGTCTTGCCCCATTCCGAGTCCAAAGTGACGGTTAAGCCAGCCCATCCCCAAGGCTATAAACACCTGCTTTTGGGCATTATGGGCGGACGAACCTGGTGGTCGGTACCCAAAGCGATATTGCCGCGGCAGTGCCCGCGTCTATTTGGCACACGGAGGGTGCCTGCAAAGTCTTTCCATTCGGTGTCCCATGACGAAGTGGGCCCGGCCCCACTCTTGCCATAGCCCACCCGCTTTTGGGCCTTAGCGGGGCGGATTTGCCGGGTAGGGTCGGACTGGGGCCTATTATTTTTTGCGCTGTGCCTCCGCGGCCTATTTTCGCAACAGGGCTGTAATGTCTCGCCCCCATTCCGAGTCCGGGCGGATTGCTGGGCCAGTCCTCCCCCAAGGCTATAGAGCCCCACCTGCTTTTGGGTATATTTTTGCTGGTGACGAACTCTAGGATGGACCTTCGGGGCTTATTTTTTAGCTGCCAAAGCTCATGGCCTATTTTTGGTGATACACACTGAGGTACTCTGAAGTCTCGCCCATTCCGAGTCCGCGGACGGTGCTGGTCAGCCTCCCAAGGCCAGGTGCCCACCCATGGCATTTATATGGATTTAATCTGCCAGACGACCTGGCCTGTTTTTGGGCGCATACAGCTCAAGGGCTCATTTTTGCAGCACACGGAGGGTGCCTTTCGTAAGTTTTCCTTCATTCCGTCTGGGCGTGATGCGTAGTTGGTCAGCCCCCCTGGCCAGGCAGCCCACCTGCTGGGACACATTTCTTGTGCTGGGACGAACTTTGGGACGGAATTGGCTATTTTTATGCCAAGAGTCGCCATTATTTTTTGTGACACACGAGGGTTCTTTAAAGTCTCGGCCCATTCCGGGAGTCCGCCAAGCAGTGTTAGCCATCCTCCTGCTGGCTTCAGTAGTCCACCCAAGAAGTGGCAATTTTTGCGGCGGACGGAAGGTAAGGATAGTCTCTGGGCTTATTTTAGGGCACGGCTGAGCCCGTGGCCTATTTTGTGCGCCACTTCTAGGCGCTAAAAGTCTTCGCCGCCATTCCGAGTCCGGCGACTTAAGTTGGCCAGCCCTCTCCCCAAGGCTATAGCTCCACCATTTGGCATTAAGGCGTGACGAATCCAGGACGTGGACTGTGGGCATATTATTTTTTGCTGCAGTGCCCCGGCCTATTTTTGCACACGGAGGGCGCCAGGTCTCCCACATTCCGAGTCCGTGACGGTTGGCCAGCCTCCCCTGGGCTATAGCTCACCCGCTTGGCATTTCTGAAAAGTGGGACTAACTTGGGGACGGCCCCTGGGCTTATTTTTGGGCGCGGCCATACCAGCGGCCTATTTTTGGCACACGGAGGGCGCTTGCAAAATTCTTTCCTATCTCCGAGTCCGTGACGGTCAGCAGCCTCCCCAAGCGCAGGTAGTGCTTCACCCGGTGCTTTCTGGGCATTTATGGATGACCTGTTAATGGACCTTCTCTGCCAATAATATTTTGGGCGACGCTGCCCTGGCCTATTTTTGGGCACACGGAGGCGCCTGCAAAGTTCCTGTCTCTATCTCGAGTCCGCCGTGACGGCAGCGCCAGCCTCCCCCAAGGCTGAGAGAGCCTTTACCCACTTTTCGGGCACTTACAAGTGGATGAATCTGGGGACGGACCTCGGGCTATTTTTGGGTACGCTGTGCCTGCCTATTTTTGGCACACTGAGGGCGCTGAGAGTCTCGCCTCTAGCCCAAACCCATGAGATTGAACTTGGCCAGCCCCTCCCTACAAGGCTATAGCCCACCCGCTGGGGCATTTCATGCGGACTAACTTTGGGGACGGTGGTGGGACCTTTTCTGGGGCTTATTTAGCCACAGCGCGTGGCCTATTTTTTTTTGGTACACGGAGGGCTCTCGTAACCCCGCCCTATTCCGAACCGGGCGACGAAGGGCCAGCCCATCCCCACAGAGTCACCCATATTTTGGGCATTTATATGGACGAATTTGGGGACGAAACTGGGGCTTATTATTAAGCACAGCTCATGGGTATTTTTACACATGGAGGGCGCTGCAAAGTCTCCGCCCTGGCCCGAGTCCGAAGGCGGACAAGCACTGGCTCGCCCCCCCCTAAGGCCATAGCCTAATTCGTATTTTGGGCATTTTTGTGCGTGACTAACTTGGGGGAGCTAATCTTCGCTTGTTTTGCTACAGCTGTGGTCTGGCTGTTTTTGAACACGGAGGGCGCCGTAAAGTCTCGCCGCCCCATCCTGAGTCCGCGTGGACGGTGGCCAGCCCCCCAAGGCTATAGCCGCCCACCCGCTTGGCCATGGTGCGGTGACTTAACTTGGGGACGGGACTGGGCGGTTATTTTGGGTACGGCTGTGTCTGCGGTCTATTTTCTTGGAGTAGCACTTGAGTGGCGCTGCAGCCTCGCCGCATTCCGAACTGGGTGGATGAGCGGCGCGCCAGGCTCCTCCTCAGTGGCTATAGCCCCACCCGCTTTAAGCCATTTTTAAAAGTGGTGGACTTAACTTGGGGACGGGACTCGGCACTTGCTTTGGATGTGGCTGTGGCCGCGGTCTATTTTTGGCACGGAGGCCGCTGCAGTCTCGCCTCGTCCCGAGTCCGCGGATTTGGGGTTGGCCAGCCCTCCCCGCAAGGCTGCAGCCCACCCATGGCCATTTTGGCGGCGACGAACTCTGTAGATGGACCTTCGGGCGTTTTGGGCAAGGCTGTGTCCGCGGGTCAGTTTTTGGTATTATCGAGGCGGCTTTAAAGTCTCGCCCTATCTCCGAACCGTGATTTGTTGGCAGCCCTCTCCCGCTGCAGCCCACCCGCTTTTTGGGCATTTTTGCGGTGGACGAACTCGGGGACGGGACCTCGCGCTTATTTTTTGGGCAATGGGCGTTGTTCGCGTCTATTTTTTGTATACACGGAGGGTGTGCTTGTGTCCGCCAGATTCCGAGTCCGGCGGACGAAGTTGGTTCAAAGCCCCCTCTCCCCAAGGCCATAGCCCTCCACCCGCTGGGCATTTCTGCAGGTGGACGCACTGGGGACGTGGGATCTTAGGCCGCTTGTTATCGCCCGCAGCCTGGGTGGTCACTTTGGCCCACGGAGGGCGCGGTGCCCGCCCATTCCGAGTCCGGCGGATGAAGCTGAGCTTCCTCCCCGCGAAGGCTATAGCCCAACCGCTTTTGGGGCATTTTTGCGGCGGACGAACTGGGGACGGACCTCGGCTTATTTATTTTGATGCGCTGTGCCCTCGCTGACTATTTTTGGCACACGGAGGCACTTGCAAAGTCTCGCCATTCCAGTCCGGGCTGACGGTTGGCCGCCTCTTCAAGGCAGTCACCCGCTGGTGGCTTAGCCAGCGGACGAACTTGGGGACGGGACAGTCGGGCGCTGTTTTATGTACGGCTGTGCCCATGCCTAGCTTTTGGCATGCCATGGAGGGTGCTCGAAGTCTCCCACTAACCAAGGGACAAGGCCAGCTCCTCCCCGCCAAGGCGCAGCCTTCCACCTGCTTTTTTGGGGTATTTCTTGCAAGTGGACGAACTGGGGACGTGGACTCGGCTTTTATTTTTGGCGCGGATGTGCCCAGCGGCTGGTTTTTGGGCAGCTAATGAGGCGTCAGAAGTTCGCTTCTATCTGATTCCGCGATTGATCTGGCCTCGCCTCTCATATTATAGCCCACTCCATTTTTTGGGCATTTTTATGGTGGACGCAACTCAGACGGGACCTTCGGGCGCTGTTTTTAATGCAAGCAGCCTAAAAAATAGTTTTTGGCAAGGAATGAGGGAGCCTGCAAAGTCTCGCCGACCCCGAGTCCGTGACGGCGTTGGCCGGGCCTCCCCTAGGCTATATTCCACCTCCCTAAGAAGGCTATAGCCCATCCCATTTAAGCGCATTTTTGCGGTGGACGAACTTGGGGACGGACCTTCACATTTTTGTGGGCGCGGCTGGTGCCCGCGGGCCTATTTTTGCACACGGAGGCTGCGGTGTGTCTCGCCCGTATTCCGAGTCCGGCAGATTTAAGTGGCCAGCCTCTCTCCCCTAAGCAAGCAGCCTCTCCACCCGCTTTTGGGCATTTTGCGGCAGACGAACTTTGGGACGGACCTTCGGCGCTGAGTCGACCGCGGCTGTGCCCGCAGCCTATTTTTACACACACAGAGGGTGCTCTCAAAAGTTCGCCCCATCTGAAACTGGCGGATTGCTTTGCTGTAGCCCTCCCCCTGCTAAGCAGTAGCCCACCCGCTTTTGGGCATTTTTGCAAGTGACGAACTTGGGGGCGTGGGACCTTCGGCACTTGTTTTTGGGTGCGGCTGTGCCCGCTTATTTTTGGCACACAGAGGGTACCCAGTGTCTCGCCTGGCCCCACTAAGGGATGAAGTTGGTTGAACAAACTTCACCCCCATGGCGTAGCCCACCCAAGTTGGGCATTTTTATGCGGACGAACTTAAAGTGACCCCTGGCACTTGTTTTTGGTGCGGCTGTGCTCAAGGGCTTACTAAAAGTACAGAGGGCACTGTAAAGCCCGCCCTATCTCCAGTCGGCGGATGAAGTTGGCCAGCCCCTCCCAAGGCTGGAGTGAGTCTGCACCCAAGGCTTTTAAAGAGTCTTAAGGCGGATCGAACTAGGGACTGGGACCTTCGGCACTTATATTTGGGCTGCTGTGCCCACGGCTCATTTTTATACACGGAAGGCGCCGTGAAAGTCTCGCCAGCCCGAGTCCGCGGACGATGGGGCTACAGCCTCCCCCTGAAGGCTACAGCCCACCCCTGTGGGCATTTATGTACCTAACTTGGGACGGACCTGGCGCTATTGTTGATGCCCGGCTCATTTTTGGCCTACACGGAGGGAGCCAAAGTCTGCCCCCATTCCATCTCGGCGGATTTAATTGCTCCGCCTCTCTCCCCTGCAAGGCTACAGCCCTCCACCCATTTTGGGGCACTTTATAAGTGATTAATTTGGACGGACTCTGGCGCTTGTTTTGGGCGCCAAGCAGCCATGGTATATTTTTACACTGAGGATTTGTGTCTCGCCCATTCCGAGTCCGGGCGGACGGTTGCCAGCCCCCTCCCCTAGGCTAGCCACCCTTTCTGGCAATATGGAACAATCGCGCTTTTTTATATTTTATGTGGACGAACATGGGACTTGACCTTCATATGATGGAAGGCAAGCACAAAGCCACAAGCCTATTTGCACACGGAGGTCGCTTTGCAAAGTTCCTCGCCCACAGTCCTAGCCCTAGGGACGCAGGCCAGCCCCTCCCTAAGGCGACAGAAATGCCCACCCATGGGTATTTTGCGGCAGACGAACTTGGGACGGGACCTTCGGGCGCTTATTTGATCACGGCTGTGCCCAAGGCCTGGCTTTGGGAGATATTACAGAGGGTGCTCGGAAGTCTCAGCCCTCATCTGGTTCAATGGATTTGCTGGCCAGCCCCTCCCCTGCGCCAGCCCACACCCGCTTTTGGGTATTTTTGCTGTAAGATGAACTTGAAGGGACCTTCGGTGGCACTTACTTTTAGGTGTGCGGCTGTGCCCGCGCGCCAAGCTTATTTTTGCACAGAGGGCACTCAGAAGTCTCTCATCTCGACTTGAAGATGAAGCTGGACAGCCTCCCCTGTGCCATGTTCTCCACCCAGCTAGGTATTTTTATAAAGTGACAACTTTAAAGGGAATTCTCTAAAATATTTAGGTGCATGCCCATGCTATTTTTGTTGGCACAGAGGTAACAAAGTCTCAAACATTCCAGCTTGGCGGATGAAGTTCGCGCCTCCTGGCGCCAGAACAAACCGCTTTTTGGGCATTTATAAGATAATCAGGGACTGGACCCTTCGTATATCTTATGGTTTTAGATGCCAAGCAAAGCCTTGGCAAATATTTTTGGCACATGAAGGCGCTGTGGGTAAGTTTCTCGCCGTCTCCACCCGGGCGGACGATAGGGGCGCCTCTTCCTGAAGGCTGGTAGCCCACCCAAGGTTGGGGCATTTTATGGTGGACGAACTCAGGACAATCTCATGATTTTTAGCGGATGTGCCCAAGTGCCCATTTTTAACTCACAGCGAGGCACTGGGAAGTCTCGCCCCATTCCGACTCCGCTGCCAAGGACGACTCACCCGCCCCCCTGCCACAGCAGCCCACCAATTTCGGGGCACTTTTGCGCGGACGATTTCAATCTTGGGACGGGACCGCGCTGATATATTTTGTAGGGCACGTGCTCAGGCGTGAGGATGCAAAATACACGAGGGTTTCCGTAAAGTCTCGCCCCACTCCAGTCCCCAAGGCGGAGGTTGGCCACCCCTCCCCGCCGAAGGCAGCCCACCCGCTGGGCAGGCACTTTTAGCCTGACACCCCAGGGACGGGACATCGGAACGGCTTTAAGCGCGCTGTGTGCTCGCGCCTTAAGCTCGGTACAGCCTGAGAGCGCTTCAGTGCGCCTCGCCATTCCGGGAGTCTGGGTTGATTTGTTGACAGCCCTCCCCTGCTGCCAGGAAACACCGCGTATTTCTGACACTGTATGGACCTTCGGGCATGGCGCCGTGCCTGTGTGGGCCTAGCTTTTGGCATTCAGAGGGCAGCTCTGCAGCCCTGGCTTCTAGCCCCAGTCCGGCGGATTAGCTACATAGCCTCCTCTGTACAGAGCCCACCCATTTTTTTGGGGTATTTTTATGATAATGCACCTGTATTTAATCTTCTGGCTGCTGATGGTGGCACGGCTGTGCCTACGCCATTTTTACATGACGTGCGCTGAATGTCTCGTGGTACCAGCCCGAGTCTGGCGGATTTGCTGGCCAGCCTTTCCCTGCTGGAAGCAGAAACAGCACTAAGCTGGGGTATTTTGCAAGGGATTAACCGGATTTGGACTGGGGCTATTTTCTTTGTGATTTGCTCAGCGCCTATTTTTGGTACAATGATGCTTCTGTGCCCTCCCATTCCCAGTCCGGGGCACGTTAGCCAGCTCCTCCCGGCGCTATAGCCTGCCCGCCAGGCATTTGGGCTGAATAATTTGGGGATCGGACGACTGAACTTATTTTGGCGCAGCAGCCTGGCGCCTGTTTTGGGAAGCGAACGAGAGCGCTTGGGGAAAGTCTTACCATTCCGGAACCACACATTGCTGGACAGCCCTCTCCCCCAAGGCTATAGCCCACCCGCTTTGGGCATTTTTGCGGCTGGGATGCAACTTGGGGGACGGACCTTCGGGGCTATTTGGTGCATGTGGTCCAGCACCATGTGAAGGTGGTCATGGAGGGCGCTGCAGTCGCGCCCTCGCTCCCCAGGTCCGGCGATTGGGTTGGCCAGCTCCCTTCCCCTAAGGCTATAGTGCCTTCCACCTGCTGGGCATTTATAATGTATGGATTTAACTTGGTAAGTGGACTCTGGGGCTGTATTTTTGAAGATACACTGCCCAAGGTCATTTTTAAGCACATGGTTCCGCCCTGCAAAGCTCGCATTCCGAGTCCGGTGATTGCTGAAGCAGCCCTCCCCTGCGCTTGTAGGGTGAGCCCGCCCGCTTTTTCTGCATTTTGCAAGCGGAAGAACTTGGGAATCGGACTGGGGGCTTATTTTTAAGCATGTCATGTATATTTTTGGCATATTGAGGCTGCCAAAGCCCCCATCCGAGTCCGGTGGATTGTTGCTTGCAGCCCCTCCTCAAGGATATAGCCTTGTTCCCATTTTTCATGTGGGCATTACAAGTGTGGACGAACCTGGTGGGGACGGACTTCTGGGCTGTATTTTATGAAACCAGCCTGCAAGGGGCTCATTTTGGAGTAGCACGAGGGCGCCTGCAAAGTCTCTACCCCATTCCGAGTCCGGGGCGGATTGTTGGGCTTCAGCCTTCTCTGGTGGCCAGCTGGCCCACCTGCTGGGTGTGCATTTTTCCGGCGGACGAACTGGGGGATGGGATCTCTGGGGTTTATTTTGCTGCAACAGTTCGCGGTCACTTTTGCTAATATTGAATGGAGGCCAAACAAAAGTCCCTACCATTCGAGTCCAGCTGGACGAAGTGGCCAGCCCCTCCCCGGGTTGCCATAAACCCACCCATACTGCAAGGGAATAACTGGAATGGACCTCTGGGAATATTTGGTGTGGCTGTGCCTGCTGCCTATTTTTATATGCACGGAGGTTTGAAAGTCTCAACCCAGCCCGAAATCGGGCGGATTGCCGAGCCGCGCCCTCTCCCCCACGGCTATAGCCCAACGGCTGGGCATTCATGGGCGACTTGGCCTGTAGGACCTTCGGGGCCGACGCAAAGGTTGTGCCTGTTATGGCTCATTTTTTACACAGAGAAAGGCTCACAAGTCTGAACCCATTCCGGGAGTCTCATGATTGAGTGAAGGCCTCCCAAGGCTTTCAGCTTTCAACCTGCTTAAAGGCATTTTCACATGTGGATTAACTGTGTACTTGGACCTTTTCGGGGCTTATTTTCGGTACGACTCTGCCTGCGGCCTATTATTAGGCACACTAAGGCCGCTGCAAAGTCTCGGCCGCCTCATCTGTGTCCGGGCGGATTTGCTACAGCCCTCCCCTGCCGCTATAGCCCTCCACCCGCTGGGGCATTTCACGCGGACGCAACTTTTGGTGGACGTGGACCATCGGGGCTTATTTTGCGCGGCTGTGGCTGCGGGCTTACTTGGTGCCACACACGACGGCACTCGCAAAGTCTCGCCTATCTCCGAAACCGGCGGGACTTGGTTGGCCAGCCTCTCCCCAAGAGAGGAGTCACCCGCTTTTTTGGCATTACAAGGGATTTGAACTTGGGGGACTTAGACTCTTCGTGAGGGGCTTATTTTTGGGTTCTAGCTGTGCCCACGCCTGATTTTGGCACTACAGAGGCTATTTCCACAAAGTCTCGCCTGTCCCGAGTCCGGCGGATTTGGCGGGCTGTGTAGCCTTCTCCCAAGGCAATAGCCCACCCGCTTTTAGGCATTTTTATGATCTAACTTTTGGGACGGACTGGGATCTCTATTTTTGGGCACAGCTGTGCCTGCCATGGGGCTCATTTTGGGGAATGAGGCGTCATGAAAGTCTTCCCCATTCCAAGTCCGCGGATTTGGTGCAAGCCAGGCCCCTCCCCAAAGGCTAGCCTGCCCGCTTGGGCATTTGGATGCTGACGAACTTGTGGACGGGACTCTTCGGGGCTTATTTTTAAGGCAGTGCTGTGGGCCTATTTTTTGGTACACACGGAGGGCGCCGCAAAGTTTCGCCCCATTCCGACCTCATGGACGAAGTTGGCTGCAGCCTCTCCTGCCCAGCCCACCGGGGCGGTATTTTTATGGCGTGACGAACCTGGGGACGGACCTTCGGGGCCAGTTTGGGCGCTGGGCGCTCCTATGCCTATTTTTTGGCAAGTGCCGCGAGGCGCCGAAAGTCTCGCCTCATTCCGAAAGTGGATTTGTTGGCAGCCCTCCCCAAAGCTATAGCCCACCCGCTTTGACATTTTTGCGCTGGGATGCATCCTGTAATGGACCTTCAAGCTGTATTTGGTACGGGTGTGCCCGTGGTCGGCCTTCAGCCTACGGAGGGTGCTCAGTCTCGCCCCATTCTGAGTCCGCCATGGACGACAGCACGCCCGCTCCCCAAGGCTATAGCCTACCCGCTGGGTATTTCATGGACGAACTTCTGGGACGGGACACTGCTTATTTCGGCAATGGCCAGGCCCGTTTCCTATTTTTGGTACACGTAGGGCGGCCGCAGTCTCGCCCATTCCGAGTCCGCGGATTTGTTACAGCCCTCCCCAAGGCTATAGCCCACCTCGCTTTTCGTGGGCACCTCACATGGACGAACTTGGGGACGGGACCTTCGCTGGCTTATTTTTTTGGGCTGGCCAGGGCCAATGGCCTATGTTTGCCAAGGAAGGTGTCACAGTCTCTGCCTCATCTCGGTCCTCGCGGATTGTTGGCCAGCCCCTCCCCCAAGGCTATAGCCCACCCGTGTTGGGGTATCACTAAGGCTGGCGAACTTGGGATGGACCGTGGGCTTATTTCTTGATGCGGCTGTGTCCGCAGCCTATTTTTGGCACACGGAGGGCGCTGCAAAGTCTTGCCTAGCCCGAGTCCCATGGATCGGAGCAGCCAGCCCTCCCCCAAGGCTATAGCCTGGGTCTGGGCTAGCATACGAGGCTGACGATCTTGGGGACGGACCTCGGGGTTTTTTTGCATATGCCCGAGGTCTATGTTTGGCACATTTGGAGGGTGCTCGCAAAGTCTTGGCTCCATTCGAGTCCGTGACTTGTTGGCCAGCCCTCCCCAAGTGGCCATAGCCCACCCATTTTTGGGCATTAAGGGGCGGGACGAACTTGGGGATCGGACTCGGGGCTTATTTCATTTATTGCATCAAGGCCCATTTTGGCACTGGAGGGCGCCGCAAAGTCCCACCCCATTCCGAGTCCGCGGATCTAAGTTGGCCAGCCCTCCCCAAGGCTATAGCCCACCCATTTTTCGGGCATTTACGGCGACGAATCTCGCTGGGACGTGGAGCTGGCACTTATTTCACGGCTGTGCCTGGGCGGCCTAGTTTTTTTACACACAGAGGGTAATTTGCCAAAGTGTCGCCCCATTCCGAAGTTTGGTGGATTTTGTCCTGGCCAGCCCTCTCCCCCAAGGCTATAGCCCACCCGCTTTTTGGGCATTTTGCATGATAAATTTGGGGACGGACCTCGGGCTTTATTTTTAAAAGGGTTGTTCCCGTGGCCTATTTTGGTACACTCTGAGGGTGCTTCACAAAGTCTCGTCTATTTCCGAGTCCGCGACGAACTTGGCCAGCCTCCTCCTCATGGCTATAGCCCACCCGCTTTTTGGGCATTTTTACATGGACGAACTTGGGACGGGACTCTTCGTAGCTTTATTTGGGCGCGGGGCTCGCCCGCGTCTATTTTTGGTACATCGGAGGGCGCTGCAGTATCGCCCCATTCCGGAACCGCGGGACGAACTTGGCCTGCCCTCCCCTGGGCTATAGCCTCCACCTGTTTTTGGGCATTTTTTAGCGGACGAACTTAGGGACGGGACCTGGGCACTTATTTTTAAGCGCCACAGTCTGCGGGTCTATTTTTGGCACACAGGGCACTTGCGCGTCGCCCACTCCAGTCCGGGCGGGGAACTTGTAATAGCTCTCTCCTGGCAATGAGTAGCCCACCCATTTTTAGGCATTTTGCAGCGACGAACTTGGGACGGATCTTTGGGCGTGCTGTGCCTGCTGCCTATTTTTACACACAGGGCGCTCAGAAACCGCTTCTATCTCCGAGATCCAGCGGACGCACTTTGGCCAGCCCTTCCTCCAAGGCTAAAGCTCACCCGCTTTTGTGTATTTTGCCATGACGAACTTGGGGATGGACCGGGCACTTATTTTTAGCACGCCAGCAAGGGGCCTAGTTTTGGCACACGGAGGGCGCTTTCATACCCTTTGCCCATTCTCGAGTCCGGCGGACGAACTTGGGGTAGGACTTTGTTGCGGCTATGCTCAAGGCCGGCTTGGCACACGTGAGGGCGCCGCAAAGTCTCTACCTCATTCCGAGTCCTGGTGGATTTGTTCTTGGCCGTGGCTCCCTTCCCCTATGGCTATAGCCTACCTGCAGCTTTGGGCATTTTTATGGGTGGATGAACTTGGGGGACGGACTCGAGGTTTATTTTGGGCGCGGCTGTGCTCACAGCCCATTTTTGGCACACGGAGGGCACTCACAAAGTCTCGCCCCATTCGAGTCCGCTGGACGAAGTTGGCCAGCCTCCTCGAAGTTGCTATAGCCCACCCATTTTTTGGGTATTTTGCGGGAAGTGGACGAATTTGGGACGACCTTCGGGCTTATTTTTGGTGTGGCTGGGACTGCGCCTGGCTTTATGAAGACACGGCGTCAGCCGCAGTCTCGGCCATTCCTAGTCCAAGGACGGGGCTTTGGCCAGCCTTCTATGGGGCTATAGCCACCCATTTTTGTGCATTTTTGAGTAAGTGGATGAACTTGGTGGACGACCTCGTGGGCTTATTTTTGGGCGCCACAGTTCGAGCCTGCTTTGAAGCATGAGGTCATTTTCAGAAAGTTCCCGCCCATTCGAGTCCGCGACGGTTGGCCAGCCCCCTCCCCTGTTGCCATAGCCTCCCGCTTATCAAAGACTGGGCTGGGACGAACTGGGGGACTGGACCTCGGGGTTTATTTTTGGCCACAGCCCAAGGGCCTATTTTTGGTACACAGAGGGCGCAAGCAAAGTCTCGCCCCCATTCCGAGTCCGGCTGGACGGCTGGGCCAGGCTCCCTCCCTCTAAGTACAGAACACCTGCTTTTGGGGCAGCTTATGGGAAGTGGATGAACTTGGGGACGGGACTCTCTGGGCTTATTTTTGGGCGCGGCTGTGTCTGCCTATTTTTGGCACACGGAGGCGTTTCGCAAAGTCTCGCCCCATTCCGAAAAGGCGACGAAGACGCCAGCCTCCCCAAGGCTATAGCTCATCTCGCTAGGGGATTTTTCATGTATGGACGAACTTGGGACACCATCGGGGCTTATTTCTTGGGCGCGGGGCTCTGCCTGCGGTCTATTTTTGGTACACGGATGCCGCTGCAGTCTCGCCGCTTCATTCCAGTCCGCGACGAGTTGGCCAGCCCTACCCCCAAGGCTATAGCCTGCACCTAAGCTGGGCATTTTTGCTATGGACGCAAATTGGGAACGGGACATTCGGGAGGCTGAGCTTGGAAGGCTGTGCCCGCGCCCATTTTTGCACACAGAGGGCGCTGCAAATTCTTGGCCTTACCCGAGTCCGGCTTGACGAAGTTACCAGCCCTCTCCCCAAGGCTATAGCCCACCCGTTTTTTGGGGATTTTTATGGTGACGAACTTAGACTGGGACATTCGGGGTCTTATTTCTCAGCTATGTCCAAAGCCTATTTTTACACACGGAGGGTGTGCTCTTGTGTGTCTCGCTCCATCTCCCAAGTCCGGCGACGAACAACTCCTCCCCCTGTAAGGCTATAGCCCACCCGTTTTTTGGGCATTTTTGCGGCGGACGAAATTTGGGCCGGGACCTTGGGGGGCTTATTTTTGGGCGCGGCTGTGCCTGCAGCCTTCTTTTGGTGCACACAGAGGGCACTTCGTAAAAGTCTCACTCCCATTCCGTCCGCGGGACGTAGTTGGCCAGCCCTCCCCGTAAGGCCATAGCCCACCCATTTTTGGGGCATTTTTACAAGTGGAAGAATTTAGACAACTGGGGGAATGTTTTTAAGGCCACAGCCTGGGCGGGGCTCAGTTTTGGCACACACGGAGGGCGTCAGAAAGTCCGCCTCTATTCCGAAACCTGATGGACGAGTAAGCCAGCCCGTCCCCCAAGGCTATTGCCCACCCGTTTTTGCACACATTGCTGGGCGGACAAACTTAGACTGGACCTTCTGGGGGCTTATTTTTGGGCGCGCTGCACGTGCCTATTTTTGGTACATGGAGGCTGGCTTGCAAAGTCCTGCCTCATTCCGAGTCCTGCGGACGGAGTTACAGCCTCTCCCTGCTGGGATATAGCCCACCTGCTTTTGCACATTTTTACATGGACGAATTTGGGGATGGACCTCGGGGCTTATTTTTGTAAGCGCGCGGCTGTGTCCTCGCGGCTCCGTTTTGGCACATCGAGGCCGCCGCAGTCTCACCATCTTTGAGTCCGCGGATTTGCGGGACAGCTCCTCCCCAAGGCTATATCCCACCCGCTTTTTGGGCATTTTGGCGCGCATGAACTTAGATCGGACCAGTGGGTTTATTTGGGCGCAAGCAGCCCTGCAGCCCATTTTTCGCACGCCACGGAGGTCAGCCGCAATGTCTGCTCGCCCTATTCCGAGTCCGGGCGGACGAGCGGCCAGGCCCTCCCCCAAGGCTATAGCCCACCTGCTTTTTTGACAGTTTTATGCGGATCTAACTTGGGGACTTGACCTTTGGGGCTTATTTTTGGGCGCGCTGTGCCTCAAGGTCTACTTCTTTGGCACACACGGAGGCGCCTGCAAAGTCTCGCCCCATTCCGAGTCCGAAGGATGAAGATGGCCAGCCTCCCCAAGGCTATAGCCCACCCAGATGCGAAGTATTTATATGGACGGTCTCTGGACGGGACTCAAGGTCTACTTTTAAGCGCAGCTGTGCCCGCAGCCTATTTTTTGGCACACGGAGATTATCGCAGTCTCGCCCTATCTCCAGTCCGCTGGACGAAGCGCCAGCCTCTCTCCTAAGGCTATAGCCCACCCATTTTTGGTCATTTTTGCGCGGACGAATCTTGGGGACGGGACTCCTTCATGACATTGGGCTGGCTGTGCCTGCAGTCATTATTATGCACATCGAGACTGGGCTACAGGCAGCTCACGCATTCGAGTCCTGGGCGGGATTTGGTGGGCCAGCCTCTCCTCCGTTGCCATAGCCACCCATTGGGGCATTGCATGCACGTAACTTGGGGACTAACTCTGGGATTATTTTTGCTCTGGCGGTGCTCCATGGTCTCATTTTTGCTGGCACATAGAGGGCGCGCAGTCTCGCCGCTGGACTCCGGTGTCCGGGCGGATCGGCGGCCAGCCCCTCCCGCTTGGCAAGGCTATAGCCCACCCGCTTTTTGGCATTTTGGCGGCGGATTTGCCTGGGGATGACGGGATTCGGGGCGCCTATTTTTGGGGGCGCGGCAGTTCCCGGCATGTCTATCTTTAACATGACGGAGGGCGCTGCAAAGTCTCGCCCCTATTCCGAGTCCGGAGGATGAAGGCTGCCCTCCCCTGTCAAGCTAGCCCACCCGCTTTTGGGCATTTTTATACAAGGACGAACTTGGGGACGGACTCGGGGCTTTATTATTGCACGGCTGTGCCCGCAACCTATTTTTTTGGCACACATGGAGGGCGCCGCAAAGTCTCGCCCCATTCCGGAGTCCATGGATTTGCCAGTTATTAGCCCCCTCCCCAAGTGCGTATAGCCCACCTGCTTTTGGGTATTTTATGGGGTCGAATTCTTGGGGCTGGACTTCGGGAGCTTATTTTTGCCGTTGCCTCGGCCTGGATGCAGAGACGGAGGTCGCCGATAGTCTCTGCCTCCATTCCGAGTCCCATGGACGATGGAAGGCCCAGCTCCTCCCCTGGAAGGCCAGCCCACCCAAGCTTTTGGGCATTTTTACGGTGGATCGAACTTGGGGACGGACCTTCTGGGCTTATTTTTAAGGCGCTGGCATGCCCGTGACTATTTTGCGCAATGGGCTGGGTGCTCGCAAAGTCTCACCATTCCGAGTCCGCGGACGAAGCGGCCAGCCCCTCCCCAAGGCTATAGCCCACCTTGTTTTTTGGGCATTTTTGCAGCGGACGAACTTTGGGCACGTGGGACCTGGGCTTATTTTTGGGTGCGCTGGTGCCCGCTGGTCATTTTTGGCACGAGGGCGTCACAAAGTCTCGCCCCATTCCGAGTCTGGCGGACGATCTCGGCCAGCCCCTCCCTAAGGCTATAGTAGCCCCACCCGCTTGGGGTATTTTTGCGCACCACTTGGGGAAGGGACTCGGGGCTAATTATTGGGCGCACTGTGTCCGCGGCCCATTTTTTGGCACACACGGAGGGCGCCGCAAAGTCTCGCCCCCATTCCGAGTCCGACGGACGATTTAGTAGGGCCAGAGCCCCTCCCCCAAGGCTATAGCCCACTGTTTTTTTGGTATTTTTACGAAGTGGACGAACTTTTGGGGACGGGACCTTCGGGGTTTATTTTTGGGCGTAGCTGTGCCCGGCACGGACTATTTTTGGTACACAGAGGCCGCCGCAAAGTCTCGCCCATTCCTAGTCCTATGGATCGAGGGGGCCAGCCCTCCCCTGTGCCATAGGCCCACCCGCTTTTTTGGGCATTTTTATGCGGGTCGAACTTGGGGACGGGGACTCTTCGGAGCTTATTTTTGGGCGCGCTGTGCCTGCGGTCTATTTTTGTATTGCACATTTGAGGGCGCCGCATAGTCTCGCCTCATCTCCGAGTCCGCGGACGGTTGGCCAGCCCTCTCCCCTGAAGGCTATAGCCCACCCGCTTTTGGGCATTTTTACGGCGGACGAACTTGGGACGGGACCTTCGGGGCTTATTTAAGCGCGGTCATGTCTGTAGACTATTCTTTACACAGTGAAGCGGGTGCCGCAAAGTCTCACCCCATCTCGAGTCCGTGATCGGCGCCAGCCTCCCCAAGGCTATAGCCCACCATGGCATTTTGGGCATTTCTCATGCATGGACGAACTTGGGGAAGGGACCTTCAGGGGCTTATTTTTGACGCTGCAAGCAGCCCGCAACTATTTTTGGCACACGGAGGCCACTTCTCAGAAAGTCTCGCCCCATTCCTAGTCCGGCAGACGAGGTTTAGGCCCCCTCCCCTAAGGCTATCCGCTCTACTGTTTTGGCATTTTTGCGGTGACGAATGGGGGACGGGACTTCTTCGGGGGCTTATTTTTGACGCGCTGAGCGCCAGAGCCTATTTTTGGCACATGGAGGGCGCTGCAAAGTCTCACCTCCATTCCGAGTCCGGGCGGATTTAGAGCATTGGCCAGCCTCCCCAAGCATAGCCACCTCACCCGCTTTTTTGGGCATTTTATGGGGCGGACGAACTTGGGGACGGGACCTTCGGAGGCTTATTTTTGTGCGCGGCTGTGCCCGTGAGCCTTAGGTCATTTTTGTACATCGGAGGGCGCCAAAAGTTCTCGCCTCATTCCGAGTCCGCGGATTAGCACTGGCCAGCCCCTCCCAACCAACATATAGCCTCACCCAAGCTTGACGGGCATTTTTATGGCGGACGAATCCTGGGGATCGGACCTCTGGGGCTGATATTTGGCGCGGCTGTGTCCGTAGCCTATTTTGGTAATGCACGAGGGCGCTGCAAAGTCTCGCCTCCATTCCTTTCGAGTCCGGGATTTGCTGGCCAGCCCTCCCCAAGGCTATAGCCTCACCCGCTTTTGGGCATTTTACATGGGGGGCTCTAACTTGGGGACGTGACCTGGGGTTTATTTTTGCGCGGCTGTGCCCGGCGTCCTATTTTGGACACACGAGGGTGCTCGCAAAGTCTCGCCCCATTCCGAGTCCGGGCGGACGAAAGTCGGCCAGCCCTCTCCCTGGCCAGAATGCTATAGCCCACCCGCTTTTGGGCATTTTTATGCATGGACGAACTTGGGGACGGTGGGACCTTCGAGGCTTATTTTTGTGCGCGGCTGTGCCCGTAGCCTATTTTTGGTGGACACTTGGGAGGGCGCCGCAAAGTCTCGCCTCCATTCCGAGTCCAAGGACGAGAGTTGGCTTTCAGCCCTCCCCAATGCTATAGCCTACCCATGTAAGGGCATTTTTGCTTAAGGGGCGGACGAACTTGGGGACGGGACCTGGGGGCTTATTTTTGGTGCTGTGCCTGCTGGGCTCTATTTTTATAATGGAGGTAGCGCCACAAAGTCTCGCCCCATTCCGAGTCTAAGTGGACGAACTCGCCAGCCCTCCTCAAGGCTACAGCCACCCGCTTTTTTGGCATTTTTGCGGTAGACGAACTTCGGGACGGGACCTTCGGCTTATTTTTTTGGCGCTGGCCAGTCCAAGGTTCTGTCATTTTAGAAAACACACTGGAGTGCGCCACAAAGTCTCGCCCCATTCCGAGTCCGGCGGATTTGGGTTGGCCAGCCTCCCTCCCAAGTGCTACACCACCTGCTTGGGGCATTTTTCTCCGGTGAACTTGGGGGACGGGACCTTCGGTGCTTATTTTGGCGGCTGTGCTCATGCCTATTTTTGAGACACGGAGGGCGCTCGCAAAGTCTCGCCCATTCCGAGTCCCAATCGGGACGATTGAGCCAGCCCCCTCCCCCTAAGGCAATAGCCTCACCCAGCTTTGGGGTATTTTGCAGCCGATGAATTTGGGACGGGACTCTGGGCTTATTTTTGGGTGCAGCTGTGCCTGCTGGCCTATTGGCTTGACACACACGGAGGGCGTTTGCCGCTCTCGCCTCATTCCCAGTCCATGTGATTGGCACAGCCACTCCCCAAGCAGCTAGCCCACCCTGCTTTTGGGCATTTTTGTGGCGGTCGAACTTGGACGGGACCTTTGGGGCTTTATTTTTTTGTGCGGCTGTGTCGCACGGTATATTTTTGCACACAATGGAGGGCGCCGCTCGCAAAGTCTCGCCCCATTCCGAAGTCCGGGCGGACAAGTTTGGTCGGGCGAGCCCTCCCCAAGGCTATAGCCCACCCGCTTGGCATTTGGGTACTTATGCGGACGAACTTGGGGACGTGGACCTCGGGGCCACTTTTGACGAGGCTGTACTGTAGCCTATTTTTGGCACACGGAGGTCAGCTGCAAAGTCTCGCCCCATTCCGAGTCCGGCGACGGACGAAGTCGGCGAGCCCTCCCAAGGCTATAGCCTACCTGCTTTTTTCGGGCATTTATATGGGGACGAACTGGGGACGGGACTCTGGGGCTAATTTTTGACGAGGCTGTGCCCGTGGGCCTAGTTTATATTATCACGGAGGGTGTTTGGAAAGTCTCGCCCCATCTCCGAGTCCGCGGATGAACTTGGCCAGCCCTCCCCTGCTGGAAGCATAGCCCACCCGCTTTTGGGGCATTTTTGCAAGGATGAACTTGGGGACGGAACCTTCGGGCGCTTATTTTTGGGTGCAGCTGTACCCACGGCCTATTTTTTTGTACACGGAGGCTGCTTCGCAGTCTCGCCCCATTCCAAGTGCGGGGCGGACGAACTTGGCCAGCCCCTCCCTAAGTACAGCCCACCTGCTACAGGCATTTCATGGTATTTGCTGCAGACGAACTCGGGACGTGGGACCCCGGCGCTTATTTTTGGCACGGCTGTGTCCGCGCTCATTTTTGCACACGGAGTGCGCCACAAAGTTCTTGCCCCCATTCCGAGTCCGCGGACGGTTGGTCAGCCCTCGCAAGGCTATAGCCCACCCGCTGGGGCATTGCAAGGCGGACGAACTTGGGGACGGACCTCGGGGCTTATTTTAGGGCAATGCTGTGCCCAAGGCCTATTTTTGACACACGGGAGGGCGTTCTTCTCTCGGAAAGTCTCGCCCATTCCGAGTCCGGGCGACGAAGTTGGCCAGCCCTCCCCGCAAGGCTATAGCCCACCCGCTTGGGCATTTGCGCGTGGGGCGAACTTGGGGACGGGACCGGGCTTATTTTTGCGCGGCTGTGCTCGCGTCTATTTTTTGTGCACACGGAGGGCGCCAAAGTCACGCCCATTCCGAGACCGGACGGTTTGCAGCCACAGCCCTCCCCTGGAAGGCAACAGCTCCACCCGCGTTTCTTTTGGATTTCGTTTTTGAGCCGACTTAACTGGGACTGGGACCTCGGGGCTTATTTTTGGAGCGAAGCAAAGCGTACAGTATATTTTTGCACACGGATGGCGCTCTCGCAAAGTCTCGCCTCCCATTCCGAGTCCGTGACGGGAGGATTTAGTTGGCCAGCCCCACCTCTCTAAGCAGGTCACTGCCAGTGGGCATTTGGTGATGAACTTGGGGGACTGGACCTCGGGGCTTAGTTTTGGCGCCACAGCCCACGGCCTGATTTTTGGCACACGGAGAGCGCCGCAAAGTCTCGCCCTATTCCTGAAGTCCGCGGATGAAGTTGGCCAGCCCTCCCCCAAGCCTAGCCCACCCTGCTTCGGGCATTACAAGGACGAACTTGGACGGACTCTGGGCTAATTTTTGACGAGGCTGTGCCTGCCTATTTTTATGCACACGGAGGGTGTTCGGAAGTCTCGCCTCATTCCGAACCGCGGCGATTTGGGCCAGCCCCTCCCTAAGGCTATAGCCCACCTCGCTTTTTTGGGCATTTTTTTCTCCGGTGAACTTGGGGACGGACCTTCGGGTGCTTATTTTTGCGCGCTGCTGCCTGCCTATTTTTGGCACACGGAGGGCGCCCGCAGTCTCGCCTCTACTTCCGAGTCCGGTGGACGGAGTTAGCCTCCCCCCAAGGCAATAGCCCACCCGCTTTTGGGCATTTGCAGCCGACGTAATCTGGGGACGGTGGACCTTCGGGCTTATTTTGGGCGCAGCTGTGCCCGCGGCCTAGTTTTGACACACGGAGGGCGCTTCTGCAAAGTCTCACCTCATTCCGAGTCCGCGGACGAAGTTGGCCAGCCACTCCCAAGGCTATAGCCCACCCGCTTTTGGGCATTTTTGTAAGGACGGACGAACTTGGGGACGGGACCTCTGGGCTTTTGAAGCGCTGTGCTTTTTTCTGCGCTTATTTTTGGCACACGGAGGGTGCCGTAGAAGTCTCGCGCGCATTCCGAGTCCGCGGACGATTAAGTGGGCCAGCCTCCCCCAAGGCTATAGCCTTCACCCGCTTTTTGGGCATTTTTATGCGGCGGACGAACTTGGGGACGGGACCTTCGGGGCTTATTATTAAAAGCGGCTGTGCAAGCAGCCTATTTTTTTTGCACACGGAGGCCGCTCGCAGTCTCGCCCCATTCCGAGTCCGGCGACGGATTTAGTTGGCGAGCCCTCTCCCCCAAGGCTATAGCCTTCACCCGCTTTTGGGCATTTTTATGCGACGAATTGGGGACGGGACCTCTGGGCTTATTTTTGGGCGCGGCTGTGCCTCAAGCGCTCCAGTTTTGGCACACGGAGGGTGTCGCAAAGTCTAGCCCCATTCCGAGTCCGCGGATCTTACCAGCCCTCCCCCAAGGCGATAGCCCACCCGCTTTGGGCATTTTACGGATGAACTTGGGGACGGAACCCTGGCGCTATTTTTGGGTGCAGCTGTACCCACTTGGCCTATTTTTGGTTTGCACACGGAGGCGCCACAAAGTCTCTCCCCATTCCAAGTGATGGACGAACTTGGCCAGCCCTCCCCAAGGCTACAGCCCACCTGCTTGTGCATTTTTGCGGCAGACGAACTGGGGACGGGACCTTTCTGGCGCTATTTTTGGCGCGGCTGTGTCCGCGCTTTTTTGGCACATGGAGGCGCCACAAAGTCTCGCCCATTCCGAGTCCGCGGATTTGCTGAAAGCTAGCTCCTCCCAAGGCTATAGCCCACCCGCTTGGGGCATTTTTTGCGGGACGTGCACGTCCCTCGGTGGCTTTATTTTAGGCAATGCTTGTACCAGCGGGCTATTTTTGGCACACGGAGGGCGCTAAAGTCTCGCCCCATTCCGAGTCCGCTGACTTGGGCCATCCCTCCCCAAGGCTATAGCCCACCCATGCTGGCCATTTTTTGCGGGACGAACTTGGGGACGGGACCTGTAAGGCGATTTTTGGCCGCGGCTTTGCTCGCTGCCTATTTTTGGCACACGGAGGGCGCTCGGTCTCGCCCCCATTCCGAGTCCGCCGGACGAAGTTGGCCAGCCCTCCCCAAAGACTATAGCCCACCCGCTTTTGGGCATTTTTGCGCCCGGACGAACTTGGGGACGGGACTCTTCGGGGCTTGTTTTTTTGCTGGCTGTGGCCGCAGCCTTTTTGGCACAATGGAGGGTGCTTCTGCAAAGTCTCGCCCCATTCCGAGTCCGCTGGACGGTTGGCCACCCTCCCCTAAGGCCATAGCCCACCCGCTTTGTGCATTTTTGCGGCGGACGAACTCTTGGACGGACTTCGGGGCTTATTTTTGGGCGCGCTGTTCCTCGCTGCCTATTTTTGGTATCGAGGGGCGCCAAAGTCTCGCCCCATTCCGAGTCCGTGACGGATTTAAGTTTGGAGCCAGCTCCCGCCTGGCCATAGCTCCACCCATTTTTAGGCATTTTTGCGGCGGACGAACTCTGGGGACGGGACCTTCGGGCCTATTTTTAAGTGGCTGCGCCCGAGGCCTATTTTTTGGCACACACGGAGGGCACTCACAAAGTCTCGCCCATTCCGAGTCCGGCGGACGAATTTGGCCAGCCCTCCCCATGGCTATAGCCCACCCATTTTTGGGTGCATTTTTGCGGCGGACGAACTTGGGGACGGACTTCTGGGCTTATTTTTAAGGCCACAGTTCCGGCCTATTTTTGGCACACGGAGGGTGCTCTAAAGTCTCGCCGCATTCCGAGTCCGGCGGACGTTGGCCAGCCCTCCTCCCCAAGGCTATAGCCCACCCGCTTTTTGGGCATTTTTGCGCCGACGAATTTGGGGGACGGGACCTTCGGGGCTTATTTTTGGGTACGGCTGTGCTCAAGGCCTATTTTTGGCGGCCACACGGAGGGCGCCGAAAGTCTACTCATTCCGAGTCCGCGACGAGTTGGCATCCTCTTCCCCAAGGCTAAACTCACCCGCTGGGCATTTTACGGCGGACAACTTAACTTGGGGACGACCTTCGGGGCTTATTTTTGGGTACAGCTGTGTCCGCTGCCTATTTTTGGTACACGGAGGGCGCCGCAGTCTCGCCATTCTTGAGTCCATGGAAGGTTGGCAGCCCTCCCCAAGCCTATAGCCCACCCGGTTTTTTTGGGCATTTTTGCGGTGACGAACTTGGGGACGGGACCTTCGAGGGCTTATTTTTTGCTGCCATGCCTCAAGGCCTATTTTTGGGCACACACGGAGGGCGCTCACAAAGTCTCGCCCCATTCCGAGTCCGGGCATTTAATCTCCAGCCCTCCCCTAAGGCTATAGCCCACCTGCTGGGCATTTTCATGGCGGACGAACATGACGGATGGATTCTGGGGCTATTTTTGGGCACGGCTGCGCCATCGGCCTATTTTTGGCTCACGGAGGCGCTCAGAAGTCTCGCCCCATTCCGAGTCCGCGGATTGTTGGCCAGCCCCTACCCTGCCTAAGGCAGTAGCTCACCCAAGCTTGGGGCATTTACGAACTTGGGGACGGACCTTCAAGCTTATTTTTGGGTGCGGCTTGCCCGCCTCCCTATATTTGGCACACTTGGAGGGTGCCTCAAAGTCTCGGCCCCATCTCCGAGTCCGCTGACGAGTTGGCCATCCCTCTCTCAAGGCTATAGCCCACCCGCTTTGGGGTATTTTTGCATGGACAACTTGGGACGGGACCTTCTGGCGCTATTTTGGGTACAGCTGTACCCATGGCCTATTTTTGCACACGGGGTGCCTCTAAGTCTCGCCCATTCCGAGTCCGCGGAAGTGATCCTTGCTATTCAGTCCCTCCCCAAGGCTATAGCCCACCCGCTTTTTTAGGCATTTTTGCAAGTGGATATGACAACTTGGGGACGGACCTTCGGTTCTTATTTTGGGGCGCGGCTGTGCCCACGGCCTATTTTTGGCACACGCTTGAGAGGTGCTCTGCAGTCTCACTCCCATTCCGAGTCCGGGCGGATTTATCTTGGCCAGCCCTCCCCATGGCGATAGCTTCACCCGCTTTTCGGGGTATTTTTATGGCGGATGAACTTGGGGATTGAACTCTTCGGGCGCTATTTTGGGTGCAGCTGTACCCACGGCCTATTTTTACACAGACATTTGAAATTGCCGCTTTCAAAGTCTCGGCGCATTCCGAGTCCATGGGCATGGACGGTTGGCCAGCCCTCCCCAAGGCTAGTTCAGCCTTCACCCGCTTTTTTTTGCGGCCATGTGGAAGAACTTGGGAACGGACCTTTGGGGGCTTATTTTGGGCTGTGCCTGGGTGCGTATATTTTTGGCACATGGAGGCCGCCGCAAAGTCTCGCCCATTCTGAGTCCGTGGATTTGAGTTGGCCAGCCCTCCCCAAGGATATAGCCTCACCCATTTTTGGGCATTTTGCGGACGTAAACTTTGGGGACGGACTCTTCGGGGCTTATTTTATGGTGCAACTGTGCCATGCGGTCTATTTTTGGCACACGGAGGGCGCTGCAAAGTCTCACCCCATTCGAGTCCGCGGATCGAGCTTGGCCAGCCCTCCCCTGCAAGGCTATTGCCCACCCGCGGGGCATTTTTCCCCGCGGACTTAACTTGGGACGGACTTCGGGCTTTATTTTTGCGCATGGCCTGCGGCTCTATTTTGGCACACGAGGCCGGCCAAAGTCTCGCCTATTCCGAGTCCAGCGGATCGGTTGGCCAGCCCCCCTCCCAAGGCTAGCCCACCCGCTTGGCATTTTTAAGCAAGCGGACGAACTTTGGGACGGACCTTCGGGGCTTATTTTTGGTGTGGCTGTGCCTGCGGCCTATTTTTTGGTACACGGAGGGCGCCGCAAGTCTCACCCTATCTGAGCCTCTGGCGATTTGAGTTAGCCAGCCCTCCCCTGGCAAGGCTATAGCCCACCTGCTTTGGGGGCTTTTTTATGCGGACGAACTTGGGGACGGGACCTTCGGGGCTTATTTTTGGGCGCAAGCCCGCGCCATTTTTTGGTACACAGAGAGCGCTCAAAGTTGTGTCCTAATCCTATTCCCAGTCTGGACGGTTAGCCAGCCCCTCCCAAGGCTATAGCCAACCTGCTGGGGGCATTTATGGCGGACGAATCTTGGGGACGGGACCTTCGGGGCTTATTTTTCGGCACGACTCTGCTCATGGCCTTATTATTAGCACACGAAGGCCGCTGCAAAGTCTCGCCTCATTCCGAGTCCGCGGATTTGTTGGCCAGCCCTCCCCAAGGCTATAGCCCACCCGCTGGGGCATTTCAAGGACGAACTTGGGGGACGGGACCTCGGGGCTTATTTTTGGGTGCGGCTGTGGCCGTGGCCTATTTTTTGGCATGCACGGACGGCACTGCAGAAGTCTCGCCCCATTCAAACCGCGGATTTGTTGGTTAGCCCTCCCCAAGGCTATAGCCCACCCGCTTTTTTCTCGCATTTTAAGTGGGGACGAACTTGGGGACGGTGACCTTCGAGGGCTTATTTTTGGGTTCTAGCTGTGCCCACGCCTATTTTTGGCACACAGAGGCCACTTCACAAAGTCTCGCCTCATTCCGAGTCCGCGGACGGTGGGCCAGCCCTCCCCTCAAGGCAATAGCTCCACCCGCTTTTAGGCATTTTTGCGGACGAACTTTGGGACGGGACCTTCGGGACTTTAACAGCTGTGCCCGCGGTCTATTTTGGGAACACGGAGGGGCGCCGCAAAGTCTCTCCCTCATTCCAAGTCCGCGGACGATTTAGTGGCCAGCCCCTCCCCTGGCGCATAGCCCACCCGCTTTTTTGGGCATTTTTACGGCGTGATCTAACTTGTGGGACGGACCTCGCTGGGGCTTATTTTTGCAGTGCTGTGGCCTATTTTTGGCACACCGGAGGGCGCTGCAAAGTCTCGCCCCATTCCGAGACCGCTATGACGGTTGGCCAGCCCTCCCCCAAGTCTATAGCCCACCTGCTTTTGGGTATTTTGCTGCAAGTGGACGAACTTGGGGACGGGACCTTCGGGGCTTATTTTTGGCTGGAAGTGCCCGCGGCTCCTATTTTTGGCACACAGAGGCGCTTCGTAAAGTCTCGCCTCATTCCGAGTCCGGGGCGGGACGAAGTTGGCCAGCCCTCCCCCAAAGCTATAGCCCACCCAAGCTTTTGGACATTTTTGCGCGGGACGAACTTGGGGACGGACCTTCGGGGCTTATTTTTGGCACGGGTGTGCCTGTGGCCTATTTTTGGCCTTTCCACGGAGGGTGCCTGCAATGTCTCGCCCCATTCCGAGTCCGCGGACGACGTGCACGCCCGCCTGGTCCCCCCTGCTATAGCCCACCCGCTTTTTGGGGATTTGTGTGGACGAACTTGGGGACGGGACATTCTGGGTTTATTTGGGCACGGCACGTGCCTGCTTTCCTATTTTTTGGTGCACACGAGGGCGGTCTAAAAGTCTCGCCCCATCGTCTCCAGTCCGGCGACTGAAGTTGGCCAGCCCTCCCCCAAGGCTATAGCCCACCTGCTTTTGGGCACTTTGCGGCGGACGAACTTTGGGGACGTGGACCTTCGCGATGGCTTATTTTGGGCTGTGTGGCCACGCTATGTTTGGTACTAAGGAAGGTGCTCACAAAGTCTTGCCCCATTCCGAGTCCGGCGGACGAAGTTGGCCATCCCCTCCCCCCAGGCGATAGCCAACCCGTGTTTTGGGTATTTTTATGCTCGCCGAACTTGGGGATGGGACCTTCGTGGGCTTATTTTTGGCGCGGCTGTGTCCGCAGCCTATTTTTGGCACACGGAGGGCGCCGCAAAGTCTTGGCCTCATTCCGAGTCCGCGGACGAAGTTTGGCCAGCCCTCTCCCAAGGCTATAGCCCACCCGCTTTTGGGGGCATATTTAAGGCCGACGATCTTGGGGACGGTGGGACCTTCGGGGTTTTTTTGGGTGCGGCTATGCCCGAGGTCTATGTTTGGCACACGCATTTGAGGGTGCTCGCAAGTCTCTGCTCCCATTCCGAGTCCGTGGACGGTTGGCCAGCCCTCCCCCAAGGCTATAGCCCACCCATTTTTTGGGCATTTTACGCGGCGGACGAACTTGGGGACGGGACCTTCCGGGGCTTATTTTTGGGCTTGGCTGTGACCGCCTATTTTTGGCACTCGGAGGGCGCCGCAAAGTCCCACCCCATTCCGAGTCCGCGGATTTGTTGGCCAGCCCTCCCCCAAGGCTATAGCCCACCCATTTTTTGGGCATTTTTACGGCGGACGAACTCGGGACGTGGAGCTTGGCACTTATTTTTGGGCACGGCTGTGCCTTATTTTTGGGTAATACACAGAGGGCACTCCAGTGTCGCCCATTCCGAGCTTCATGGACGAACTTGGCCAGCCCTCCCCAAGGCTTTCATAGCCCACCCGCTTTTTGGGCATTTTTATGGCGGAAAACTTGGGGACGGGGACCTTCGGGCGCTTATTTTTGGGTGCGGCTGTTCCTGCGTGGCCTATTTTTGGCACACGGAGGGTGCTCACAAAGTCTCGCCTATTTCCGAGTCCGCGGGACGAACTTGGCCAGCCCCTCCCCCATGGCTATAGCCCACCCGCTTTTTTGGGCATTTTTGGTGACGAACTTGGGGACGGGACCTTCGAGCTTTATTTTGGGCTGCTCTGCCCGCATGCCTATTTTTTGGCACACGGAGGGCGCCGCAAAGTATCGCCCCATTCCGAGTCCGGATTTGACGAACTTGGCCTGCCCTCCCCCAAGGCTATAGCCCACCTGTTTTTTGGGCATTTTGCAGCGGACGAACTTGTGGACGTGGACCTGGCACTTATTTTTGGCTTGCTATGCTGTGCCCGTGGGCCTATTTTTTTGGCACACACAGGGCACTTGCAAAGTGTCGCCCATTCCGAGTCCTCGGGAACTTGGCACAGCCCTCCCCAAGGCTATAGTCAACCCATTTTTAGGCATTTTGCAGCGGATGAACTTGGGGACGGGACCTGGGCGCGCTGTGCCTCGCGGTCTATTTTTGGCATACAGTGCGCAAAGTCTCTGCCCTGATTCCGAGTCCAGCGGACGTACTTGGCCAGCCCCTTCCACCAAGGCTAAAGCACACCCGTTTTTGTATTTTTAAGTATGTGATTTAATCGAACTTGGGGATGGGACTGGCACTTATTTTTGGCACGGCTGTGCAAGCGCTAGTTTTGGCACACGGAGGGCGCCACAAATCTCGGCCCATTCCGAGTCCGGCGGACGAACTTGGGGGCAGGACCTTGGCGCATGGCCTATTTTTGGTATTACAATGGAGGGCGCCGCAAAGTCTCACCTCCATTCCGAGTCCGGCGGATGACTTGGCCGCGGCCCTTCCTGGCTATAGCCCACCCGTGGTTTTGGGGCATTTTTTTACAAGGGACGAACTTGGGGACGGGACCTTTGAGGGCTTATTTTTGAAGGCGCGGCCGTGCTCACAGCCTATTTTTGGCACACGGAGGGCACTCACAAAGTCTCGCCCCATTCCCGAGTCCGCTGGATTGTTGGCCAGCCCTCCCTCGCAAGGCTATAGCCCACCCATTTTTGGGCATTTTTACAAGCGGACGGAAACTTGGGGACGGGACCTTCGGGGCTTATTTTTGGTGTGTGACCGCGCCTATTTTTGGCATACACGGCGGCCGGGGCCGCAAAGTCTCGCCATTCCTAGTCCGGGCGGATTTGGTTGGCCAGCCCTCCTCTAAGGCTATAGCCCACCCATTTTTGGGGCATTTTTATGGATGAACTTGTGGACGTGGACCTTCGTGGGCTTATTTTTGCGCGCTGTGCCCGAGCCTATTTTTGGCACACGGAGGCCGGCTTAGAAAGTCTCGCCCCATTCCGAGTCCGGCGGATTGAGTTGGCCAGCCCTCCCCAAGGCTATAGCCTCCTGCTTATTGGGCATTTTGGGCGGACGAACTTGGGGACGACCTTCGGGGCTTATTTTTGCGCGCTGTGCTCAAGGCCTATTTTTTGGCACACAGAGGGCGTGGCAAAAGTCTCGCCCATTCCGAGTCCGCGGATTTGTTGGCCAGGCCCCTAAGGCTATAGCCCACCCGCTTTGGCATTTTTGGGCGGACGAACTTGGGGACGGGACCTCGGGGCTTATTTTTGGGCGCCAAGGGCTGTCTCCCCGCTATTTTTACACACGGAGGCGTTTCGCAAAGTCTCGCCCCATTCCGAAAGTGGCGGATTTTAAGACAGCCCCTCCCCCAAGGCTATAGCCCATCCGCTTTTTTGGGGATTTTTGCATGACGAACTTGGGGACGTGGACCATCGGGGCTTATTTTTGCTGCGCTCTGCCTGCGCGCCTATTTTTGGCATTAATGGATGCCGCCGCAAAGTCTCGCCTATCTCCGAGTCCATGACGGAAGCAAGGCCAGCCTCACCCTGCTAAGGCTATAGCCCACCCGTTGGGGCATTTTTGCGGCGGACGAAATTGGGAACGGGACATTCGAGGTTTATTTTTGGGCGCGCTGTGCCCGCCTATTTTTGGCACACAGAGGGCGCCTTCTGCAAATTCTTTGCCTCATTCCGAGTCCGGCGGACGAGTTGGAATGATTCCAGCCCCTCCCCAAGGCTATAGCCCACCTGCTTTTTGGGCATTTTTTACGGATTTAACTTGGGGACGGGACATTCGGGGTCTTATTTTTGGGTACGGCTATGTCCAAAGCCTATTTTTGGCACACGGAGGGTGCCTCGCAAAGTCTCGCCCATTCCAAGTCCGCGACGAAGTTTGAGCAGCCTCTCCCCCTGCAAGGCTATAGCCCACCCGCTTTTGGGCATTTTATATGATTTAACTTGGGGCGGGACTTTGGGGCTTATTTTTGGGCGACTGTGCCCGCAGCCTCTTTACACAGAGGGCACTGCAAAGTCTCACCTCATTCCGAGTCCGGGCGGATTAGTTGGCCAGCCCTCCCCGCAAAGGCTATAGCCCACCCATTTTTGGGCATTTTTATGCGGCCAAGAACTTGGGGACGGGACCTCGGGAATGTTTTGGCGCCGCTTGTGCTCCATGGGCCTAGTTTTGCACACGGAGGCGTTCGAAAGTCTCGCCCCATTCCGAGTCCGCGGACGAAGTGGCCAGCCCGTCCCAAGGCTATTGCCCACCCGCTTTTGCACATTTTGCATGGACAAACTTGGGGACGACCTGGGCTTTATTTTTGGGCGCGGCTGTGTCCGCGGCCTATTTTTGACATGGAGGCCGGGCCGCAAAGTCTCGCCCCATTCCGAGTCCGGCGGATTTGCTACAGCCCCTCCCCCAAGGATATAGCCCACCCCAAGCTTTTTGCACATTTTTGCGGACGAACTTGTGGGACGGGACCTCGGGGCTTATTTTTGTGCATGCGCTGTGTGTCCGCGTCCTAGTTTTGCACACGGAGGCCGGGCCGCAGTCTCACCTCATTCCGAGTCCGGATTTGCGGGGCAGCCCCTCCCCCAAGGCTATATCCCACCCGCTTTTTGGGCATTTTTGCGCGGATGAACTTGGGGACGGACTCTGCGGGGTTTATTTTTGGGCGCGCTGTGCCTGGTAGCCTATTTTTCGCACACGGAGGCCGCTGCAATGTCTCGCCTTATTCCGAGTCCGCGATTTAGGGGCCAGGCCTCCCCTGGGCCATAGCCCACCCGCTTTTGGACAGTTTTGCGGGCGGATTTAACTTGGGGACGTGACCTTTGGGGTTTATTTTTGCGCGCGGCTGTGCCTGCGGCTCACTTTTGGCACACGGAGTGGTGCAAAGTCTCGCCCCACTTCCGAGTCCGGCTGATGAAGATGGCCAGCCCTCCCCTGCTGGCTATTAGCCCACCCGTATTTTGGGCATTTTTGCTATGGCGGTGATTTTAACTCGGGACGGACCTTCAAGGCCTATTTTTGGGCGCGGCTGTGCCCGCAGCCTATTTTTGGCACACGGATTGGTCGCAAAGTCTCGCCCCATCTCCGAGTCCGCGGACGGTTGGCCAGCCCTCCCCCAAGGCTATAGCCCACCCATTTTTGGTCATTTTTGGGCGGACGAACTTGGGGACGGACCTGGGGCTTATTGGGCGCAAGCTCGCAGCCTATTATTGGCACACGGAGACCGCCAGAAAGGCTCGCCCCTATTCCGAGTCCGCGGATTTATAACAGCCCTCCTCCAAGGGCTATAGCCCACCCATTTTTTGGGCATTTTTGGGCAAGTGACGAACTTGGGGACGGAACCTTCGGGATTATTTTTGGGGCGCGTGTGCCCGCGCCTCATTTTTGGCACACAGAGGGCGCTTTCATGCAAAGTCTCGCTGATTCCGAGTCCGGCGGACAAGGGCCAGCCCCTCCCCGCCAAGCAGCTATAGCCCACCCGCTTTTGGGCATTTTTGCGGCGGATTTGATCTTGGACGGGACCTTCGGGCGCTATTTTTGGGGGCGCGGCAGTTCCCGATGTTCATCTTTGGCATTTGGAGGGCGCCAAAGTCTCACCATTCCAGTCCGAGGATGAAGCACAGCCCCTCCCCAATGCTATAGCCCACCCGCTTGGGCATTTTTGCGGCGGACGAACTTGGGGACGTGGACCTTCGGGGGCACGGCTGTGCCCAACCTATTTTTTACACATGGAGGGCGCTTGTGTGTCTCGCCCCATTCCAGTCCGCGACAGTTTGAGCCAGCCTCCCCAAGGCTATAGCCCACCCGCTTTTGGGCATTTTATGGGGTCGAACTTGGGGACGGGACCTTCGGAGCTTTATTTTGCGCTGTGCCTCGCGTCTATTTTTGGCAAGACACGGGAGGTCGCCGCATAGTCTCGCCCATTCCGAGTCCGCGGACGCGAAGTTGGCCAGCCCTCCCCAAGGCTATAGCCCACCCGCTTTTGGGGTACATTTTACGCGGACTTAACTTGTGGGACGGACCGGGGCTTATTTTGGCGCTGGCATGCCCTTGACTATTTTTACATTAAGGTGTGCAAAGTCTCACCTATTCTCAGTCCGGGCGGGACGAAGTCGGCCAGCCCTCTCCCCAAGGCTATAGCCCAAATTCGTTTTTTTGGGCATTTTTGCAGCGGACGACTTCGGCATGGGACCTTCGGGGCTTATTTTTGGCGCGGCTGTTATGCCCGGCCTATTTTTGGCAGGAGGGCGCCACAAAGTCTCGCCCCATTCCAGTCTATGGAGCCCACTCGGCCAGCCCTCTCCCAAGGCTATAGCCCACCCGCAGGCATTTTTGCGGATGGACGAACTTGGGGAAGGGACCTTCGGGGCCACTTAATTACGCGACTGTGTCCGCTGTCTATTTTTGGCACACGGAGGGCGCCCGCAAAGTCTCGCCCCATTCTGAGTCCGACTGGACGAGGGCCAGCCCCTCCCCCTGCTATAGCCCACTGTTTTTTTGGCATTTTTACTATGGCGATCAACTTGGGGACGGGACCTTCGGGGGCATATTTTTGGGCGCAGCTGTGCCCAAGGACTATTTTTGTATACTACAGAGGCCGCCGCAAAGTCTTCGCCGCCATTCCTAGTCCGCGGATTTGGCGGCTCAGCCCCTCTCCCCAAGGCTATAGCCCACCCTGCTTTTTGGGCATTTTATGGGGGCTTAACTTCTGGGGACGGGACCTTCGGGAGTTATTTTTGGGCTGCTGTGCCTGGGCGGTCCTATTTTTGGCACACTGAGGGCGCCTGCATAGTCTCGGCCTCATTCCGAGTCCGCGGCGGATTTAGTTGGCCAGCCCTCCCCAAGGCTATAGCCCACCTGCTTTTGGGCATTTTTACGTATGGACGAACTTGGGGACGGGACCTTCCAGGGGCTTATTTTTGCGCGCCGTGCCGCGTTCAGACTGTATTTTTTTACACAGGAAGGGTGCTCAAAAGTCTCACCTCATTCCGAGTCCGCGGATTTGTCGGCCGGGTTAGCCTCCTCCTCCAAGGCTATAGCCCACCCGCTTTTTTGGGCATTTTCGGGGCGATTTAACTTGTGGGGAAGGGACCTTCAGGGGCTTATTTTTGGACGCGGCTGTGCCCGCTTAACTATTTTTGGCACACGGAGGCCACTCGCAGTCTCGCCCCATTCCTAGTCCGGCAGATTTGCGGGCCAGCCCTCCCCTAAGGCTATCGCCACTGTTTTTTTGGCATTTTTGGTAAGGACGAACTTGGGGACGTGGACCTTCTGGGCTTATTTTTTGACGCTGCCAGGGAGCCTATTTTGGTACACATGGAGGGCGCCTGCAAAGTCTCACCCCCATTCCAGTCCGTGACGAAGTTGGCTAGCCCTCCTCCCCAAGGCTATAGCCCACCCGCTTGGGCATTTTTGGCGGACGAACTTGGGGACGGGACCTGGAGGCTTATTTTTGTGCGCGCTGTGCCCAGCCTATTTTTTGGTACACGGAGGGCGCTGCAAAGTCTCGCCCATTCCGAGTCCGCGGACGAGTTGGCCAGCCCCTCCCCAATGCTATAGCCTTCACCCGCTTTTATGGGCATTTTTAAGGGCGGACGAACTCAGGGGACGGACCTTCGGGGCTTATTATTTGGCGTTGTGTAGCCTATTTTTGGTGCACGGAGGGCTGCTGAAAGTCTCGCCATTCCAGTCCGCGGACGAGCCAGCCCTCCCCAAGGCTAGCCCACCCGCTTTTTGGGCATTTTGGGGCGAACTTGGGGACGGACTCTTCGGGGCTTATTTGGGCGCGCTGTGCTCATGCCTATTTTGGGACACACGGAGGGTGCCTGCAAAGTCTCGCCCATTCCGAGTCCGGGACGAGTCGCCAGCCCCTCCTGGCTATAGCCCACCCGCTTTTGGGCATTTTTATGCGGACGAACTTGGGGACGGACCTTCGGAGGCTTATTTTTGTGCGCGGCTGTGCCCAAGTAGCTCATTTTTGGTACACGGAGGGCGCCGCAGTCTCGCCTCATTCCGAGTCCGCGGATTTAGTTGGCCAGCCCTCCCCCAATGCTATAGCCTACCCGCTTGGGCATTTTTGCGGACGAACTTGGGGACGGGACTCGGGGCTTATTTTTGCGCGGCTGTGCCTGCCTATTTTTGGTACATGGAGGGCGCCACAAAGTCTCGCCTCATTCCGAGTCTGGCGAACCTGCCAGCCCTCCCCAAGGCTACAGCCCACCCAAGTTTTGTGCATTTTGCGGCAGACGAACTGGGGACGGGACCTTTTCGGCACTTATTTTTTGAGCTGTGTCCATGGTATTTTAGAAACACGGAGTGCGCCACAAAGTCTCGCCCATTCCGAGTCCGGACGGGATTTAGGTGGCCAGCCCTCCCAAGGCTATAGCCCACCCGCTTTTGGGCATTTTTCTCCGGGTGAATTTGGGGACGGACCTTCGGGTGCTTATTTTGCGCGGCTGTGCTCAAGCCTCATTTTTGGCATTACACGGAGGGCGCCGAAAGTCTCGCCATTCTGAGTCCGGGTGGATTGTTGGCCAGCCTCTCCCCCATGGCAATACAGCCCACCTGCTGGCATTTTTGCAGCCGATGAACTTGGGGACGTGGACCTTCGGGGCTTATTTTTGGGTGCAGCTGTGCCCGCGTCTATTTTTGACACACGAGGGCGCTCGCAAAGTCTCGCCCATTCCGAGTCCGGCGGACGTTGGCTGAGCCACTCCCCAAGGCTATAGCCCACCTGCTTTTTGGGCATTTTGCGGGCGGACGAACTTGGGGACGGGACTTTGGGGGCTTATTTTTTTGTGCGGCTGTGCCCACGGTATATTTTTGGCACACGGAGGGCGCCGAAAGTCTCGCCCATTCCGAGTCCGCGATGAAGTCGGCGAGCCCCCTCCCCCAAGGCTATAGCCCACCCGCTGGGCATTTTGCGGCGGACGAACTTGGGGACGGGACCTTCGGGGCTAATTTTTGACGAGGCTGTACCCGCAGCCTATTTTTGGCACACGGAGGCCGCTTCGCAAAGTCTCGCCCCATTCCGAGTCCGCGGCGATTAGTCGGCGCAGCCCTCCCCAAGGCCATAGCCCACCCGCTTTTGGGCATTTCGGCGGACGAATCTTGGGGACGGACCTTCGGGGCTAATTTTTGACGAGGCTGTGCCTGCGGGCCTAGTTTATGCACACGGAGGGTGTTTGGAAAGTCTCGCCCATTCCGAGTCCGCGGATCTTGGCCAGCCCTCCCCAAGGCGATAGCCCACCCGCTTTTTTGGGCATTTTTGGGCGGATGAACTTGGGGACGGAACCTTCGGCGCTATTTTTGGGTGCAGCTGTACCCACGGCCTATTTTTGGTACACGGAGGCGTCGCAAAGTCTCGCCCCCATTCCAAGTGCGGGACGAACTTGGCCAGCCTCCCCAAGGCTACAGCCCACCCGCTTTTTTGTGCATTTTTGCGGCAGACGAACTGGGACGGGACCTCGGGCGCTATTTTTGGCACGGCTGTGTCCGCCTATTTTTTTTTGCACACGGAGTGCGCTCACAAAGTCTTGCCCATCTCGAGTCCGGGCGGACGGTTGGTCAGCCCTCGCAAGGCTATAGCCCACCCGCTTTTTTGGGCATTTTTGGCATGGACGAACTTGGGACGGACCTTCGGGGCTTATTTTAGGGCAAATGCTGTGCATTTTTGACACACTTGAGGGCGTTCCGAAAGTCTCGCCCATTCCGAGTCCGCGGATTTGGCCAGCCCTCCCCGCAAGGCTATAGCTCCACCCGCTTTTTGGGCATTTTGCGCGGGCGAACTTGGGGACGGACCTGGGGGCTTATTTTTTGGCGGGCTGTGCTCAAGCCTGCCTATTTTTGCACACGGAGGGCGCTGCAGTCACGCCCATTCCGAGACCGGGACGAAGTTTGCCAGCCCTCCCCAAGGCAATAGCCCACCTGCTTTTGGGCATTTTTGCAGCCGACGAACTTGGGGACGGGACCTTCGGGGCTTATTTTTGGGAGCGGCTGTGCCCACAGTATATTTTTGGCACACGGATGGCGTTCGCAGTCTCGCCCATTCCGAGTCCGGCGGATTTGTTGGCAGCCCCACCCCCAAGGCTATAGCTCACCGGTTTTTTGGGCATTTTTGAGGTAGAAGAACTTGCGGACGGGACCTTCGGGGCTTAGTTTTGGCGCGGCTGTGCCCACGGCCTATTTTTGCACACGGAGAGCGCCGCAAAGTCTCGCCCATTCCGGAGTCCGGCGGATGAAGTTGGCCAGCCCCTCCCCAAGCCTATAGCCCACCCGCTTTTGGGCATTTTTGCGGCGGGGGGGACGGGACCTCGGGGCTAATTTTTGGACGAGGCTGTGCCCGCCTATTTTATGCACACGGAGGGTGTTCGGAAAGTCTCGCCCATTCCGAGTCCGCGATTTGCGGATTTTGGGGCCAGCCCTCCCCTAAGGCTATAGCCCACCCGCTTTTGGGCATTTTTTCTCCGGTGAACTTGGGACGGGACCTTCGGGTGCTTATTTTTGGCGCGGCTGTGCTCGTTGCCTATTTTTGGTACACGGAGGGCGCTCGCAGTCTCGCCCCATTCCGAGTCCGCGGACGAAGTTGGCCAGCCCCTCCCCAAGGCAATAGCCCACCCGTTTTTTGGGCATTTTTGCAGCCGACGAACTTGGGGACGGGACCTTCTGGGGCTTATTTTTGGGTGCACCTGTGCCCGCGGCCTATTTTTGACACACGGAGGGCGCCGCAAAGTCTCGCCCCATTCCGAGTCCGTGACGGTTGGCCAGCCACTTCCCCAAGGCTATAGCCCACCCATGCTTTTTGGGCATTTTTGTATGGACGAACTTGGGGACGTGGACCTTCTGGGGCTTTTTTTTGGCTGCTGTGCCTGGCCTATTTTTGGCACACGGAGGGCGCGAAAGTCTCGCCGCATTCCGAGTCCGGCGGACGGGGCCAGCCCTCCCCAAGGCTATAGCCCACCCGCTTTTTTGGGCATTTTTGGGCGGACGAACTTGGGGACGGACCTTCGGGGCTTATTATTGCGCGGCTGTGCCCGCAGCCTATTTTTGGCACACACGGAGGCCGCCGCAAAGTCTCGCCTCATTCCGAGTCCGCGGATTTGTTGGCGAGCCCCTCCCCAAGGCTATAGCCCACCCGCTTTTTGGGCATTTTTGGCGGACGAACTTGGGGACGGGACCTTGGGGCTTATTTTGGGCGCGGCTGTGCCAAGCGCCTAGTTTTGGCACACGGAGGGTGCCTGCAGTCTAGCCCCATTCCGAGTCCGGCGGATTTAAGAAGTTGGCCAGCCCTCTCCCCAAGGCGATAGCCCACCCGCTTGGGCATTTTATGGCGGATGAACTTGGGGACGGAACCTTCGGGCGCTATTTTTGGGTGCAGCTGTACCCACGGCCTATTTTTGGTACACGGAGGCGCTCACAAAGTCTCTCCCCATTCCAAGTGCGGCGGACGAACTTGGCCAGCCCTCCCCCAAGGCTACAGCCCACCCGCTTTTTGTGCATTTTTGCGCGCAGACGAACTCGGGACGGGACTTCGGCGCTTATTTTTTTGGCGCGGCTGTGTCCATGGGCCTATTTTTGGCACATGGAGTGCGCCACAAAGTCTCGCCCATTCCGAGTCCGGCGACGGTTGGCCAGCCCTCCCAAGGCTATAGCCCACCCGCTTTTGGGCATTTTTACATGTGACGAACTTGGGGACGGGGGCTTATTTTAGGGCAATGCTGTACCAGCGGGCTATTTTTGGCACACGGAGGGCGCTTGCAAAGTCTCGTCCCATTCCGAGTCCGCCGGACGAAGTTGGCCATCCCCTCCCCCCAAGGCTATAGCCCACCCGTTTTTTGGCCATTTTTGCGGCGGACGAACTTGGGGACGGGACCTTCGGGCGCTTATTTTTGGCCGCGGCTTTGCCCGCGGCCTATTTTTGGCACACGGAGGGCGCTCGACAAGTCTCGCCCCATTCCGAGTCCGCCGGACGAAGTTGGCCAGCCCCTCCCCCAAAGACTATAGCCCACCCGTTTTTTGGGCATTTTTGCGCCGGACGAACTTGGGGACGGGACCTTCGGGGGCTTGTTTTTTTGCGCGGCTGTGGCCGCAGCCTTTTTTTGGCACACGGAGGGTGCTCGCAAAGTCTCGCCCCATTCCGAGTCCGCCGGACGAAGTTGGCCACCCCCTCCCCCCAAGGCTATAGCCCACCCGCTTTCAGTGGGCATTTTTGCGGACGAACTTCGGGACGGGACCTTCGGGGCTTTATTTGGGCGCGGCTGTTCCCGCGGCCTATTTTTGGCACACGGAGGGCGCCGAAGTCTCGCCCCATTCCGAGTCCGGCGGGATTTAGTTGGTCAGCCTCGCCCCAAGGCTATAGCCCACCCATTTTTGGCATTTTGGCAAGGGACGAACTTGGGGACGGGACCTTCGGGGCCTATTTTTGCGCGGCTGCGCCCGAGGCCTATTTTTACACACGGAGGGCACTCACAAAGTCTCGCCCATTCCGAGTCCGCGGATTTTGGCCAGCCCTCCCCATGGCTATAGCCCACCCATTTTTGGGCATTTTTATGCGGACGAACTTGGGGACGGGACCTTCGGGGCTTATTTTTGGGCGCTGCTCATGGCCTATTTTTGGTACACGGAGGGTGCTCGCAAAGTCTCGCCGCATTCCGAGTCCGCGGGACGAAGTTGGCCAGCCCCTCCCCCAAGGCTATAGCCCACCCGCTTTTGGGCATTTTTTGCGCCGGACGAACTTGGGGACGGGACCTTCGGGGCTTATTTTGGTACGGCTGTGCCCAAGGTCTATTTTTGGCACACGGAGGGCGCCGCAAAGTCTACCCTCATTCCGAGTCCGCGGATTGGCCATCCCCTTCCCCAAGGCTAAACCCCACCCGTTTTTTGGGCATTTTTGCGGCGGACGAACTTGGGGACGGGACCTTCGGGGGCTTATTTTTGGGTACAGCTGTGTCCGCGGCCTATTTTTGGTACACGGAGGGCGCTCGCAAAGTCTCGCCCCATTCCGAGTCCGCCGGACGAAGTTGGGCAGCCCCTCCCACCAAGCCTAGCCCACCCGCTTTTGGGCATTTTTGCGTGGACGAACTTGGGACGGGGACTCTTCGAGGGCTTATTTTTGGCGCGGCGATGCCCGCGGCCTATTTTTGGCACACGGAGGGCGCTCACAAAGTCTCGCCCCATTCCGAGTCCGGGCGGACGAATCTTGGCCAGCCTCCTCCCCAAGGCTATAGCCCACCCGCTTTTGGGCATTTTTACAAGGGGACGAACATGCGGACGGGACCTTCGGGGGCTTATTTTTGGGCACGGCTGCGCCCACGGCCTATTTTTGGCTCACGGAGTGCGCTCGTAAAGTCTCGCCCCATTCCGAGTCCGGCGGACGAAGTTGGCCAGCCCCTACCCCCAAGGCTATAGCCCACCCGTTTTTTGGGCATTTTTGCGGTGGACGAACTTGGGGACGGGACCTTCGGGGGCTTATTTTTGGGTGCGGCTTTGCCCGCTCCCTATATTTGGCACACGGAGGGTGCTCGCAAAGTCTCGTCCCATTCCGAGTCCGCCGGACGAAGTTGGCCATCCCCTCCCCCCAAGGCTATAGCCCACCCGTTTTTTGGGCATTTTTGCGGCGGACGAACTTGGGACGGGACCTTCGGGCGCTTATTTTTGGGTACAGCTGTACCCATGGCCTATTTTTGCACACGGTGGGTGCTCGCAAAGTCTCGCCCTATTCCGAGTCCGGCGGACGAACTTGGCCAGTCCCTCCCCCCAAGGCTATAGCCCACCCGTTTTTTTAGGCATTTTTGCGGCGGACGAACTTGGGGACGGGACCTTCGGGTTCTTATTTTTGGGCGCGGCTGTGCCCACGGCCTATTTTTGGCACACGGAGGGTGCTCGCAAAGTCTCACCCCATTCCGAGTCCGGCGGACGATCTTGGCCAGCCCCTCCCCCCATGGCGATAGCCCACCCGTTTTTTGGGCATTTTTGCGGCGGATGAACTTGGGGACGGAACCTTCGGGCGCTTATTTTTGGGTGCAGCTGTACCCACGGCCTATTTTTGGCACATGGAGGCGCTCGCAAAGTCTCGCCCCATTCCAAGTCCGGCGGACGGACTTGGCGAGCCCCTCCCCCCAAGGCTACAGCCCACCCGTTTTTTGTGCATTTTTGCGGCGGACGAACTCGGGGACGGGACCTTCGGGCGCTTATTTTTTATGCTGCTGTGCCTGAAGGCCTATTTTTGGCACACGGAGGGTGCTCGCAGTCTCGCCATTCGGAGTCCGGGCGGAGGAATTACCAGCCCATCCCCCCAAGGCTATAGCCCACCCGCTTTTGGGCATTTTTGAACGAACTTGGGGACGGGACCTTCGGGATTATTTTTGGGCGCGCTGTGCCCGGGCTCATTTTTGGCAGACGGAGGGCGCCGCAATGTCTCGCCCCATTCCGAGTCCGCGGATTTGTTGGCCAGACCTCCCCAAGGTTATCGCCCACCCGCTTTTTGGGCATTTTTACGGCGGACGAATCTTGGTGACTGGACCTTCGGGGCTTATTTTGGGTGTGGATGTGCCCGCTGCCTATTTTTGGCACACGGAGGGCGCTACAGAGGCTCGCCATTCCGAGTCCGCGGACGAGTTAGCCAGCCCTCGCCCACCCGCTTTTGGGCTTTTTTGCGCGGACGAACTTGGTGACGGGACCTTTGGGGCTTATTTTTGCGCGGCTGTGCCCGCTGCCTATTTTTGGCACACGGAGGGTGCCTCGCAAAGTCTCACCCCCATTCCGAGTCCGGCGGACGGTTGGCCAGCCCTCCCCAAGGCTATAGCCCACCCGCTGGGCATTTTTTGCGGACGAACTTGGGGACGGGACCTCGGGGCTTATTTTTGGGCGCGGCTGTGACCAAGGTCTATTTTTGGCACACCGAGGGTGCCTGCAAGGTCTCGCCCCATTCCGAGTCCGCGGATGAAGCAGGCCGGCCCTCCCCCAAGGCTATAGCCCACCCGCTTTTTTGGGAATTTTTGCAGCGGACGAACTTGGGGACGTGGACCTTCGGGGCTTATTTTTGGGTGCGGCTGTTCCCGTGGCTCATTTTTGGCACACACGGAGAGTGCTCACAAAGTCTCGCCCATTCCGAGTCCGGGGGACGGGTTGGCCAGCCCCTCCTCCCAAGGCTATAGCCCACCTGTTTTTGGGCATTTTTGCGGGACGCACCTTGGGGACGAGACTCGGGGTTTATTTTTGGGCGCTGCCCGCGTCTATTTTTGGCACACGGAGGGTGCTCGTGAAAGTCTCGCCCGATTCCGATTCCGGCGGACGGTTGCCAGCCCTCCCCAACGCTATAGCCCACCCGCTTTTGGGGCATTTTTACAAGGGACGAACTTGGGACGGCCCTCTCAAGGGCTTATTTTTAGCGCTGCACAGACGGCCTATTTTTGGGAAACGTAGGGCACTCGCAAAGCCTCATCCCATTCTGAGTCCGGCGGACGAAGTAGGCCGGCCCCTCCCCCCAAGGCTATAGCCCACCCGTTTTTTGGGAATTTTTGCAGCGGACGAACTTGGGGACGGGACCTTCGGGGGCTTATTTTTGGGTGCGGCTGTTCCCGTGGCCTATTTTTGGCACACGGAGAGTGCTCACAAAGTCTCGCCCCATTCCGAGTCCGGGGGACGAAGTTGGCCAGCCCCTCCTCCCAAGGCTATAGCCCACCTGTTTTTTGGGCATTTTTGCGGCGGACGACCTTGGGGACGAGACCTTCGGGGGCTTATTTTTGGGCGCGGCTGTGCCCGCGGCCTATTTTTGGCACACGGAGGGTGCTCGCAAAGTCTCGCCCGATTCCGATTCCGCGGATTGGCCAGCCCTCCCCCAACGCTATAGCCCACCCGCTTTTGGGCATTTTTGCGGATTTAACTTGGGGACGGCCCCTTCGGGGGCTTATTTTTGGGCGCGGCTGCACAGACGGCCTATTTTTGGGAAACGTAGGGCACTCGCAAAGCCTCATCCCATTCTGAGTCCGGCGGACGAAGTAGGCCGGCCCCTCCCCCCAAGGCTATAGCCCACCCGTTTTTTGGGAATTTTTGCAGCGGACGAACTTGGGGACGGGACCTTCGGGGGCTTATTTTTGGGTGCGGCTGTGCCCGCGGCCTATGTTTGGCACACGGAGGGCACTCGCAAAGTCTCGCCCCATTCCGAGTCCGCAGACGGTTGGCCAGCCCCTCCTCCCAAGGCTATAGCCCACCTGCTTTTGGGCATTTTTATGGGGATGAACTTGGGTACGGGACCTTCGGGGCTTATTTCTGGGCGCTGTGACCGCGGCCTATTTTTGGCACACGGATGGCGCCGCAAAGTCTCTCCTGATTCCGAGTCCGGGCGGACGAATTTGGCCAGCCCTCCCCCAAGGCTGTAGCCCACCCGCTTTTGGGCATTTTTGCTTCGGACGAACATGGGGACGGGACCTTTGGGGGCTTATTTTTGGCTGCCCCCGCGGGCCTATTTTTGGCACACGGAGGCCGCCGCAAAGTCTCGCCCCATTCCGAGTCCGGGCGGATTTAAGTTGGCCAGCCCTCCCCAAGGCTATAGCCCACCCGCTTTTGGGCATTTTTGCGGCGGACGAACTTGGGGACGGACCTTCGGGCTTATTTTTGACGCTGCTGTGCCTGCGCCTATGTTTGGCACACGGAGGCCGCCGCAAAGTCTCGCCTTTTCCGAGTCCGCGGACGAAGTTGGCCAGCCCCACTTCCCCAAGGCTATAGCCCACCTGCTTTTGTGGCCTTTTTCCGCTGGACGAACTTGGCGCCCGGCCTTCGGCAGTTATTTTTGGCGCCGCTGTGCCTCATTTTTGCACACGGAGGCCGCCAGAAAGTCTCGCGCCATTCCAAGTCCGGGGATTTAGGTTGGCCAGCCCCACCCCCAAGGCTATAGCCCACCCGCTTTTGTGGCCTTTTTCCGCTGGACGACCTTGCGCCTTCGGGCCGCTTATTTTTGTGTGCGCTGTGCCCCGGCCTATTTTTGGCACACGGAGCCCGCTCGCAAAGTCTCGCGCCATTCCGAGTCCGGCGGACGAAGTTGGCCAGCCCCACCCCCCAAAGCTATAGCCCACCCGTTTTTGTGGCCTTTTTCCGCTGGAGGTACTTGGCGCCCCGGCCTTCGGGCGGTTATTTTTGCCAGACCCACCCCCCAAGGCTATAGCCCACCCGTTTTTTGGGCATTTTTGCGGCGGACGAACTTGGGGACGGGACCTTCGGGGGCTTATTTTTGGGCACGGCTGTGCCCGTGGCCTATTTTTGGCACACGAAGGTCCGCAAAGTCTCGCCCATTCCAAGTCCGGCGGACGGTTTGCCAGCCCGCCCCAAGGCTATAGCCCACCCGCTTTTGGGCATTTTTGCGGCGGACGAACTTGGGGACGGGACTCGGGGCTTATTTTGACGCGGCTGTGCCCGGCCTATTTTTGGCACACGGAGGTCAGCCGCAGTCTCGCCTCATTCCGAGTCCGCGGACGGTTGGCCAGCCCCACCCCCAAGGCTATAGCCCACCCGCTTTGTGGCCTTTTTCCGCTGGACGAACTTACGCCTCGGCCTTCGGCGGTTATTTTTGGCTGCTGTGCCCAAGGCGTCTATTTTTGGCACACGGAGGCCGCAAAGTCTCGCTGCCATTCCAAGTCCGGGCGGACGGTTGGCCAGCCCCACCCCCAAGGCTATAGCCCACCCGTTTTTGTGGCCTTTTTCCGCTGGACGAATCTTGGCGCCCGCCTTCGCCGCTATTTTTGTGCGCGGCTGTGCCCCGGCCTATTTTTGCACACGGAGGGCCGCAAAGTCTCGCTAACCCGAGTCCGGACGGTTGGCCAGCCCCACCCCCAAAGCTATAGCCCACCCGCTTTTGTGGCCTTTTTCCGCTGGAGGAACTTACGCCCGGCCTTCAAGGTTATTTTTGCCAGCCCCACCCCCCAAGGCTATAGCCCACCCGCTTTTGGGCATTTTTGGCGGACGAACTTGGGGACGGGACCTTCGGGGTTTATTTTTGGCACGGCTGTGCCCGGGCTTTTTTGGCACACGAAGGCCGCCGCAAAGTCTCGCCCATTCCGAGTCTGCCGGACGAAGTTTGCCAGCCCTCCCCAAGGCTATAGCCCACCTGCTTGGGCATTTTTGGCGGACGAATCTTGGGGACGGGACCTTCGGGGCTTATTTTTGACGCGGCTGTGCCTCAAGGCTCTATTTTTGGCACACGGAGGCCGCCGCAAAGTCTCGCCCATTCCGAGTCCGGGCGGATTTGTTGGCCAGCCCCACCCCCAAGGCTATAGCCCACCCGCTTTTGTGGACTTTTTCCGCTGACGAACTTGGCGCCGGCCTTCGGGCGGTTATTTTTGGGCGCGCTGTGCCCACGGCCTATTTTTGGCACACGGAGGCCGCCTTCGCAAAGTCTCGCGCCATTCCGAGTCCGGGACGGTTGACAGCCCCACCCCCAAGGCTATAGCCCACCCGCTTTTGTGGCCTTTTCCGCTGGACGAACTTGGCGCCCCGGCCTTCAGGCAGTTATTTTTGGGCGCGGCTGTGCCCGCGGCCTATTTTTGGCACACGGAGGCCGCTCGCAAAGTCTCGCGCCATTCCAAGTCCGGCGGACGAAGTTGGCCAGCCCCACCCCCCAAGGCGAGAGCCCACCCGTTTTTGTGGCCTTTTTCCGCGGGACGAATCTTGCGCCTCGGCCTCGGCCGCTTATTTTTGTGTGCGGCTGTGCCCCCGGCCTATTTTTGGCACACAGAGCCCGCTCGCAAAGTCTCGCGCCATTCCGAGTCCGGCGGACGAAGTTGGCCAGCCCCACCCCCCAAAGCTATAGCCCACCCGTTTTTGTGGCCTTTTTCCGCTGGACGAACTTGGCGCCCCGGCCTTCGGGCGGTTATTTTTGCCAGCCCCATCCCCCAAGGCTATAGCCCACCCGTTTTTTGGGCATTTTTGCTGCGGACGAACTTGGGGACGGGACCTTCGGGGGCTTATTTTTGGGCACGGCTGTGCCCGTGGCCTATTTTTGGCACACGAAGGCCGCTCGTAAAGTCTCGCCCCATTTCGAGTCCGGCGGACGAAGTTTGCCAGCCCTCCCCCCAAGGCTATAGCCCACCCGTTTTTTGGGCATTTTTGCGCGGACGAACTTGGGGACGGGACCTTCGGGGGCTTATTTTTGGACGCGGCTGTGCCCCCGGCCTATTTTTGGCACACGGAGGCCGCTCGCAAAGTCTCGCCCCATTCCGAGTCCGCGGACGGTTGGCCAGCCCCACCCCCAAAGCTATAGCCCACCCGCTTTTTGTGGCCTTTTCCGCTGGACGAACTTGGCGCCCGGCCTTCGCGGTTATTTTTGCCAGCCCCATCCCCAAGGCTGCCCACCCGCTTTTTGGTTATTTTTGCATGGGATTTAACTTGGGGACGGGACCTTCGGGCTTATTTTTGGGCACGGCTGTGCCTGTGGCCTATTTTTGGCACACGGGCCGCCTGCAAAGTCTCGCCCCATTTCGAGTCCGCGGACGTTTACAGCCTCCCCCAAGGCTATAGCCCACCCGGGTTTTTGGGCATTTTTATGGCGGACGAACTTGTGGACGGGACCTTCGGGGCTTATTTTTGACGCGGCTGTGCCCGGGCCTATTTTTGGTACACGGAGGCCGCCGCAGTCTCGCGCCATTCCGAGTCCGGCGGATTTGGTTGGACAGCCCCACCCCCCAAGGCTATAGCCCACCCGTTTTTGTGGCCTTTTTCCGCTGGACGAACTTGGCGCCCCGGCCTTCGGGCGGTTATTTTTGGGTGCGGCTGTGCCCGCAGCCTATTTTTGGCAAATGGAGGCCACTCGCAAAGTCTCGTACCATTCCGAGTCCGGCGGACGAAGTTGGCCAACCCCACCCCCCAAGGCTATAGCCCACCCGTTTTTGTGGCCTTTTTCCGCTGGACGAACTTGGCACCCCGCCTTCGGGCAGTTATTGTTACGCGCTGGTCCGCGTATTTTTGGCACACGGAGGCCGATCGCAAAGTCTGCCATTCGAGTCCGCGATTGAGTTGGCCAGCCCCACTCCCCAAGGCTATAGCCCACCCGCTTTGTGGCCTTTTTCCGCTGGATTTAACTTGGCGCCCTGACTTCGGCGGTTATTTGGGTGCAGCTGTGCTCTGCGGCCTATTTTTGGCACACCGAGGCCGCCAGAAAGTCTCGCGCCATTCCGAGTCCGCGGGATGGTTGGCCAGCCCCACCCCCAAGGCTATAGCCCACCCGTGTTTTTGGCCTTTTTCCGCTGACGAACTTGGCGCCCGGCCTCAAGGCGAGTTATTTTTGGGCGCTGTGCTCGGCCTATTTTTGGCACACGGAGGGCACTCACAAAGTCTCGCCCCATTCCGAGTCCGGGCGGACGGGGCCAGCCCTCCCAAGGCTATAGCCCACCCGCTTTGGGCATTTTTATGGCGGACGAACTTGGGGACGGACCGGGGCTTATTTTTGGGCGCTGTACCATGCGGCCTCCATTTTTGCACACGGAGGGCACTCACAAAGTCTCGCCCCATTCTGAGTCCGCGGACGGCTTGGCTGAGCCTCTCCCAAGGCTATAGCCCACCCGCTTTTTGGGCATTTTATGGCGGACGAACTTGGGGACGGACCTCGGGCTTATTTTTGGGCGCGGCTGCGCCAAGGCCTATTTTTGGCACACTGAGGGTGCTCTGTAAAGTCTCGCCATTCCGAGTCCGGCGGACGGTTGGTCAGCCCTCCCCAAGGCTATAGCCCACCCGCTTTTGGGCATTTTTGGCGGACGAACTTGGGGACGGGACCTTCGGGGCTTATTTTTGTACGGCTGTGCTCGCGTCTATTTTTGGCACACGGAGGGCGCCGCAAAGTTCCCTCATTCCGAGTCCGCGGACGGTTTGGCCATCCCTTCCCCTGGCCAAACCCCACCCAGCTTTTGGGCATTTTTGGCGGACGAACTTGGGGACGGGACCTTCGGGGCTTATTTTTGATACGGCTGTGCCTCGGCCTATTTTTGGTACACGGAGGCGCCGCAAAGTCTCGCCTCATTCCGAGTCCGCGGACGGTTGGGCAGCCCCTCCCCTAAGGCTATAGCCCACCCTGGGCATTTTGCAGCCCACGAACTTGGGGACGGGACCTGGGCTTTTATTTTTGGGCAAGGCTGTGCCCGCAGCCTTTTTTTTGGCACACGGAGGGCACTCAAAAGTTTCGCCCATTCTGAGTCCATGGACGAAGTTGGCCAGCCCTCCCCAAGGCCATAGCCCACCCGCTTTTTGGGCATTTTTGCTGTGACCAACTTGGGACGGGACCTTCGGCACTTATTTTTGGCTGCTTGTGCCTATTTTTGGCACACGGAGGGCTCTCCGCAAAGTCTCGCCCATTCCAAGTCCGTGGACGAACATGGCCAGCCCTCCCCCAAGGCTACAGCCCACCCGCTTTTGTGCATTTTTGCGACGGACGAACCTGGACGGGACCTTCGGCGCTATTTTTTTGCGCGGCTGTGCCCGCTGGGCCTATTTTTGGCACACGGAGGGCGCCGCAAAGTCTCGCCCCATTCCGAGTCCGGGCAGACGAACTTGGCCAGCCCTCCCCAAGGCTATAGCCCAACTGTTTTTGGGCATTTTTGCGGCGGTCTAACTTGGGACGGGACCTTCTGGCGCTTATTTTTGGGCACAGCTGTACCCATGGCCTATTTTTGCACACGGTGGGCGCAAAGTCTCACCCTATTCGAGTCCGTGGACGAACTTGGCCAGCCCTCCCCAAGGCTATAGCCCACCCATGCTTTTTGGGCATTTTTGCGGACGAATCTTGGGGACGGGACCTTCGGGCTCTTATTTTTGGGCGCCGCTGTGCCCACGGCCTATTTTTGCACACGGAGGGCGCTCGCAGTCTCACCCCATTCCGAGTCCGGCGGACGAACTTGGCCAGCCCCACCCCCCAAGGCGATAGCCCACCCGTTTTTTGGGCATTTTTACATGGACGAACTTGGGGACGGGACCTTCGGCACTTATTTTTGGGCGCGTTGTGCCCGCAGCCTATTTTTGGCACACGGAGGCGCTGCAAAGTCTCGCCCATTCCAAGTCCGCGGACGAACTTGGCCAGCCCTCCCAAGGCTACAGCCCACCCGCTTTTTGTGCATTTTTGCGGCGGACGAACTCGGGACGGGACCTTCGGCGCTACTTTTTGCGCTGCAAGGCCTATTTTTGGCACACGGAGGGCGTTTCGCAAAGTCTCGCCCATTCCGAGTCCGGCGGAAGAACTGGCAAGCCCCTCCCCCCAAGGCTATAGCCCAACCGTTTTTTGGGCATTTTTGCGGCCGACGAGCGTGAGGACGGGACCGTCGGGCACTTATTTTTTGCTGCGGCCTATTTTTTGGCACACGGAGGCGCCGCAAAGTCTCGCCCCATTCCAAGTCCGCGGATCTCTGCAGCCCTCCCCATGGCTACAGCCCACCCATTTTTTGTGCATTTATGCGGCGGACTCGGGACGGGACCTTCGGCGCTTTATTTTTTGGCGCGGCTGTGCCCACGGCCTATTTTTGCACATGGAGGGCGCCGCAAAGTCTCACCCCATTCCGAGTCCGGGCGGACGAACTTGGCCGGCCCTCCCCCAAGGCGATAGCCCACCCGCTTTTTGGGCATTTTTACGGATGAAATTGGGGACGGAACCTTCGGCGCTTATTTTTGGGTGCAGCTGTACCCGCGGCCTATTTTTGGAACACGGAGGCGCCGCAAAGTCTCCGCCCATTCCAAGTCCGGCGGACGAACTTGGCCAGCCCCTCCCCCCAAGGCTACAGCCCACCCATTTTTTGTGCATTTATGCGGCGGACGAACTCGGGGACGGGACCTTCGGGCACTTATTTTTTGGCGCGGCTGTGCCCGCGGCCTATTTTTGGTACACGGAGTGCGCTCGCAAAGTATCGCCCCATTCCGAGTCCGGCGGACGAAGTTGGCCAGCCCCTCCCAAGGCTATAGCCCACCCGTTTTTTGGGCATTTTTGCGGCGGACGAACTTGGGGACGGGACCTCGGGGCTTATTTTAGGGCAAGGCTGTGCCCGCGGCCTATTTTTGACACACGGAGGGTGCCTCGCAGTCTCGCCCCATCTCCAAGTCCGGGCGGATTTGTTGGCCAGCCCTCCCCAAAGGCTATAGCTCACCCGCTTTTGGGCATTTTTATGCGGACGAACTTGGGGACGGGACCTTCGGCACTTATTTTTGGGCGCAAGTTGTGCTCATGTATATTTTGGCACACGGAGGCGCTCGCAAAGTCTCGCCCATTCCAAGTCCGCGGACGAATCTTGGCCAGCCCTCCCCAAGGCTACAGCCAACCCGCTTTTTGTGCATTTTTGCGGACGAACTCGGGACGGGACCTTCGTGGCGCTTATTTTTTGGCGCCTGTGCCCATGGCCTATTTTTGGCACACGGAGGGCGCCGCAGTCTCACCCTATTCCGAGCCCGGCGGACGAACTTGGCCGCCCTCCCCCAAGGCGATAGCCCACCCGCTTTTGGGCATTTTTGGGCGGATGAACTTGGGGACGGAACCTTCGGGCGCTATTTTTGGGTGCAGCTGTACCCACGGCCTATTTTTGCACACGGAGGCGCCGCAAAGTCTCGCCCCATTCCAAGTCCGCGGACGAATCTTGGCCAGCCCTCCCCCAAGGCTACAGCCCACCCGTTTTTTGTGCATTTTTGCGGCGGACGAACTCGGGGACGGGACCTTCGGGCACTTATTTTTTGGCGCGGCTGTGCCCGCGGCCTATTTTTGGCACACGGAGTGCGCTCGCAAAGTCTCGCCCCATTCCGAGTCCGGCGGACGAAGTTGGCCAGCCCCTCCCAAGGCTATAGCCCACCCGTTTTTTGGGCATTTTTGCGGCGGACGAACTTGGGGACGGGACCTTCGGGCACTTATTTTTGGGCGCGGTTTTGCCCGCGGCCTATTTTTGGCACACGGAGGCGCTCACAAAGTCTCGCCCCATTCCAAGTCTGGCGGACGAACTTGGCCAGCCCCTCCCCCCAAGGCTACAGCCCACCCGTTTTTTGTGCATTTTTGCGGCGGACGAACTCGGGGACGGGACCTTCGGGCGCTTATTTTTTGGCGCGGCTGTACCCACGGCCTAATTTTGGCATACGGAGGGCGCTCGCAAAGTCTCACCCCATTCCGAGTCCGGGCGGACTTGGCCGCCCTCCCCTGCGATAGCCCACCCGCTTTTGGGCATTTTTGCAGACGAACTTGAGGACGGGACCTTCGGCACTTATTTTTGGGCGCGTTGTGCTGCCTATTTTTGGCACACGGAGGCGCTGCAAAGTCGCGCCCATTCCAAGTCCGCGGACGAACTTGGCCAGCCCTCCCCCAAGGCTACAGCCCACCCGCTTTTGTGCATTTTTGCGGCGGACGAATCTCGGGACGGACCTTCGGCGCTTATTTTTGGGCGCGGCTGTACCCACGGCCTAATTTTGGCACACGGAGGGCACTGCAAAGTCTCACCTCATTCCGAGTCCGCGGATTTGAACTTGGCCGCCCTCCCAAGGCGATAGCCCACCCGCTTTTGGGCATTTTTGGGCGGATGAACTTGGGGACGGAACCTTCGGGCGCTTATTTTTGGGTGCAGCTGTACCCACGGCCTATTTTTGGCACACGGAGGCGCCGCAGTCTCACCCCATTCCAAGTCCGGACGAATCTTGGCCAGCCCTCCCCCAAGGCTACAGCCCACCCGCTTTTGTGCATTTTTGCGGCGGACGAACTCGGGACGGGACCTTCGGGCGCTTTATTTTTGGCGCTGCTCTATTTTTGGCACACGGAGTGCGCTCACAAAGTCTCACCCCATTCCGAGTCCGCGGACGAACTTGGCCGGCCCTCCCCAAGGCGATAGCCCACCCGCTTTTTTGGGCATTTTTGCAGACGAACTTGAGGACGGGACCTTCGGGCACTTATTTTTGGCGCGGTTGCGCCTGCAAGGCCTATTTTTGGCACACGGAGGCGCCGCGTCGCGTTTCATTCCAAGTCCGCGGACGAACTTGGCCAGCCCTCCCCCAAGGCTACAGCCCACCCGCTTTTTTGTGCATTTTTGCGGACGAACTGGGACGGACCTGGCGCTATTTTTTGGCGCGGCTGTACCACGGCCTAATTTTGGCACACTTGGAGGGCACTCGCAAAGTCTCACCCCCATTCCGAGTCCGGCGGATTTAACTTGGCCGCCCTCCCAAGGCGATAGCCCACCCGCTTTTGGGCATTTTTGCGGCGGATGAACTTGGGGACGGAACCTTCGGGCGCTTTTTTGGGTGCAGCTGTACCACGGCCTATTTTTGGTACACGGAGGCGCCGCAAAGTCTCACCCCATTCCAAGTCCGGCGGGATCTTGGCCAGCTCCTCCCTGCTACAGCCCACCCGCTTTTGTGCATTTTTAAGTGGCGGACGAACCTGGGACGTGGACCTTCGGGCGCTTATTTTTGGCGCTGCTGCCTATTTTTGGCACACGGAGTGCGCCACAAAGTCTCGCCCCATTCCGAGTCCGCGGACGGTTGGCCAGCCCTCCCAAGGCTATACCCCACCCGATTTTTGGGCATTTTTGCGGCGGACGAACTTGGGGACGGACCTTCGGGGCTTATTTTAGGGCAAGGCTGTGCCCGCGTCTATTTTTGACACACGGAGGGCGCCGCAAAGTCTCGCCTATTCCAAGTCCGGGGCGGATGTTGGCCAGCCCTCCGCCCAAGGCTATAGCTCACCCGTTTTTTGGGCATTTTTGCGGCGGACGAACTTGGGGATGGAACCTTCGGGTTCTTATTTTTGGGCGCGGCTGTGCCCACGGCCTATTTTTGGCACACGTAGGGCGCTTGCAAAGTCTCACCCCATTCCGAGTCCGGCGGACGAACTTGGCCAGCCCCACCCCCCAAGGCGATAGCCCACCCGTTTTTTGGGCATTTTTGCGGAGGATGAACTTGGGGACGGAACCTTCGGGCGCTTATTTTTGGGTGCAGCTGTGCCCACGGCCTATTTTTGGCACACAGAGGGCGCTCACAAAGTCTCACCCCATTCCGAGTCCGGCGGACGAACTTGGCCAGCCCCTCCCCCCAAGGCTACAGCCCACCCGTTTTTTGTGCATTTTTGCGGCGGACGAACCTGGGACGGGACCTTCGGCGCTTTATTTTTTGGCGCGGTGTGCCCACGGCCTATTTTTGGTACACGGAGGGCGCCACAAAGTCTCACCCCATTCCGAGTCCGCGGACGAATTGGCCAGCCCTCCCCTGCTGCGATAGCCCACCCGCTTTTGGGCATTTTTATGCGGCGGATGAACTTGGGGACGGAACCTTCGGCGCTATTTTTGGGTACAGCTGTACCGCGGCCTATTTTTGGTACACGGAGGGTGCCTCGCAAAGTCTCGCCCCATTCCGAGTCCGCGGACGAAGTTGGCCAGCCCTCCCCAAGGCTATAGCCCACCTGCTTTTTTGGGCATTTTTGCGTGACGAACTTGGGGACGGACCTTCGGCACTTATTTTTGGGTGCGGTTGTGCCCGCAGCCTATTTTTGGTACACACGGAGGCGCGCAAAGTCTCGCCCCATTCCAAGTCCGCGGACGAACTTGGCCAGCCCTCCCACCAAGGCTACAGCCCACCCGCTTTTTGTGCATTTTGCGGACGAACCTCGGGACGGACCTTCGGCGCTAATTTTTTGGCTGTGCTCAAGGCCTATTTTTGGCACACGGAGGGCGTCGCAAAGTGTCGCCCCATTCCGAGTCCGGCGGATTAACTGGCCAGCCCTCCCCAAGGCTATAGCCCAACTGCTGGGCATTTTTATGCAGACGAACTTGAGGACGGGACCTTCGGGGCTTATTTTAGGGCAAGGCTCATGCCTATTTTTGGTACACGGAGGGCGCTGCAAAGTCTCACCCCATTCCGAGTCCGCGGACGAAGTTGGCCAGCCCCTCCCAAGGCTATAGCCCACCCGTTTTTTGGGCATTTTTGCGGCGGACAAACTTGGGGACGGGACCTTCGGGGGCTTATTTTAGGGCAAGGCTGTGCCCGCTGCCTATTTTTTGCACACGGAGGGCGCCGCAGTCTCACCCCATTCCGAGTCCGCGACGAACTGGCCAGCCCCTCCCCAAGCTGCGATAGCCCACCCGCTTGGGCATTTTTGCGGCGGATGAACTTGGGGACGGAACCTTCGGCACTTATTTTTGGGTACAGCTGTGCCGCGGCCTATTTTTGGTACACGGAGGGCGCCACAAAGTATCGTCCCATTCCGAGTCCGCGAAGTTGGCCAGCCCTCCCCTGCCAGCCCACCCGCTTTTTTGTGCATTTTTGCGCGGATACTGGGACGGGACCTTCGGCGCTTAATGTTTTGGCTGCTGTGCCTGCCTATTTTTGGCACACGGAGGGCGCTGCAAAGTCTCGCCCATTCCGAGTCCGGCGGATGAACTGCCAGCCCTCCCCAAGGCTATAGCCCAACCGCTTTTTGGGCATTTTTGCAGACGAACTTGAGGACGGACCTTCGGCACTTATTTTTGGCGCGGTTGTGCCTGGCCTATTTTTGGCACACGGAGGCGCTGCAAAGTCTCGCCCCATTCCAAGTCCGCGGACGAACTTGGCCAGCTCTCCCCAAGGCTACAGCCCACCCGCTTTTTGTGCATTTACGAACTCGGGACGTGGACCTGGCGCTTTATTTTTGGTGCGGCTGTACCCACGGCCTAATTTTGGCACACGGAGGGCGCCGCAAAGTCTCACCCATTCCGAGTCCGCGGACGAACTTGGCCGCCCTCCCCAAGGCGATAGCCCACCCTTTTTTGGGCATTTTTGCGGCAGACGAACTTGAGGACGTGGACCTTCGGCACTTATTTTTGCGCGGTTGTGCCTGCCTATTTTTGGCACACGGAGGGCGCCGCAAAGTCTCACCCCATTCCGAGTCCGGCGGATTGAACTTGGCCGCCCTCCCCCAAGGCGATAGCCCACCCGCTTTTTTGGGCATTTTGCGGCGGATGAACTTGGGGACGGAACTTCGGCGCTTATTTTTGGGTGCAGCTGTACCCACGGCCTATTTTTGGCACACGGAGGCGCCGCAAAGAAACTCGCCTATTCCAAGTCCGCGGACGAACTTGGCCAGCCCTCCCCAAGGCTACAGCCCACCCGCTTTTGTGCATTTTTCGCGGATCGAATCCGGGACGGGCCCTTCGGGCGCTTATTTTTTGGCGCTGTGCTCATATTTTTGGTACACGGAGTGCGCTGCAAAGTCTCGCCCCATTCCGTCCGCGGACGTTGGCCAGCCCTCCCAAGGCTATAGCCCACCCGCTTTTTGGGCATTTTTGCGGCGGACGAACTTGGGGACGGGACCTTCGGGGCTTATTTTAGGGCAAGGCTGTGCCCGCGTCTATTTTTTGACACACGGAGGGCGCCGCAAAGTCTCGCCCCATTCCAAGTCCGCGGACGAGTTGGCCAGCCCTCCCCAAGGCTATAGCTCACCCGCTTTTGGGCATTTTGCGCGGACGAATCTTGGGGACGGGACCTTCGGCACTTATTTTTTGCCCAAGGCCTCTATTTTTGGCACACGGAGGCGCCGCAAAGTCTCGCCCATTCCAAGTCCGCGGACGAATCTTGGCCAGCCCCTCCCCAAGGCTACAGCCCACCCGCTTTTTGTGCATTTTTGCGGCGGAAACTGGGACGGGACCTTCGGGCGCTTATTTTTTACGCGGCTGTACCCACGGCCTAATTTTGGCACATGGAGGGCGCCGCAAAGTCTCACCCCATTCCGAGTCCGGGATTTTAACTTGGCCGCCCTCCCCTGGCGATAGCTCACCCGCTTTTTTGGGCATTTTTGCGGCTGATGAACTTGGGGACGGAACCTTCGGGTGCTTATTTTGGGTGCAGCTGTACCCACGGCCTATTTTTGACACGGAGGCGCCGCAAAGTCTCGCCCCATTCCAAGTCCGGGACGAATCTTGGCCCGCCTCCCCAAGGCTACAGCCCACCCGCTTTTTTGTGCATTTTTCATGGACGAATCCTGGGACGGGACCTTCGGCTTTATTTTTGGTGTGGCTGTGCCCGTGGCTATTTTTGGCACACGGAGGCGCTCGGGAGTCTCGCCCCATTCCAAGTCCGCGGACGAACTTGGCCAGCCCTCCCCAAGGCTACAGCCCACCCGCTTTTTTGTGCATTTTTGGACGAACTGGGACGGACCTTCGGCGCTTTATTTTTTGGCGCTGTACCCACGGCCTAATTTGGCACATGGAGGGCGCCGCAAAGTCTCACCCCATTCCGAGTCCGCGGACGAACTTGGCCCCTCCCCAAGGCGATAGCCCACCCGCTTTTTGGGCATTTTGCGCCATGAACTTGGGGACGGAACCTTCGGCTTATTTTTGGGTGCAGCTGTACCCACGGCCTATTTATGGCACACGGAGGCGCCGCAAAGTCTCGCCATTCCAAGTCCGCGGAAATTGGCCCGCCTCCTGCTACAGCCCACCCGTTTTTTGTGCATTTTTTCGGCGGACGAACTCGGGGACGGGACCTTCGGGCTTTTATTTTTGGGTGTGGCTGTGCCCGTGGCCTATTTTTGGCACACGGAGGCGCTCGCAAAGTCTCGCCCCATTCCAAGTCCGGCGGACGAACTTGGCCAGCCCCTCCCCCCAAGGCTATAGCCCACCCGTTTTTTAGGCATTTTTGCAGCGGACGAACTTGGGTACGGGACCTTCGGGCGCTTATTTTTGTGTACGGCTGTGTCCGCGGCCTTTTTTTGGCACACAGAGGGTGCACGCAAAGTCTCGCCCCATTCCGAGTCCGGCGGACGAACTTGGCCTGCCCCCCCCCAAGGCTATAGCCCACCCGTTTTTTGGGCATTTTTGCGGCGGACGAACTTGGGGACGGGACCTTCGGCGCTATTTTGGCGCTGCTGTGCCTGCGGCCTATTTTTGGCACACGGAGGGTGCTCGCAGTCTCGCCCCATTCCGAGTCCGCGGAGGAACTTGGCCAGCCCTCCCCCAATGCTATAGCCCACCCGCTTTTGGGATTTTTGCAGCGGACGAACTTGGGGACGGGACATTCGGGGGCTTATTTTTGGGCTGTGCCCGCGGCCTATTTTTGACACAATGGAGGGCACTCGCAAAGTCTCGCCCCATTCCGAGCCCGGCGCACGGTTGGCCAGCCCTCCCCAAGGCTATAGCCCACCCGCTTTTGGGCATTTTTGCGGCGGACGAACTTGGGGACGGGACCTTCGGGGCTTAATTTTAGGCGCGGCTGTGACCGCGCTATTTTTGGTACATGGAGGGAGCTCGCAGTCTCGGCCCATTCCGAGTCCGCGGATGAACTGCCAGCCCCTCCCCAAGGCTATAGCCCAACCGCTTTTTGGGCATTTTTGTAGACAAACTTGGGGACGGACCTTCGGGGCTTATTTTAGGCAAGGCTGTGCCTGCGGCCCATTTTTGGTACACGGAGGGCGCCGCAAAGTCTCACCCCATTCCGAGTCCGGCGGATTTAACTTGGCCAGCCCTCCCCAAGGCGATAGCCCACCCGCTTTTTTGGGCATTTTTGCGCGGATGAACTTGGGGACTTGAACCTTCGGGCACTATTTTTGGGTACAGCTGTGCCGGGCGTCTATTTTTGGTACACGGAGGGCGCCACAAAGTATCGCCCCATTCGAACCGCGGACGAAGTTGGCCAGCCCTCCCCAAGGCTACAGCCCACCCGCTTTTGTGCATTTTTACGACTGGGACGGGACCTGGCGCTAATGTTTTGGCGCTGGCTGTGCTATTTTTGGCACACGGAGGGCGTTCGCAAAGTCTCGCCCCATTCCGAGTCCGGCGGATGAACTGGCCAGCCCCTCCCCCCAAGGCTATAGCCCAACCGTTTTTTGGGCATTTTTGCGGCAGACGAACTTGAGGACGGACCTTCGGCACTTATTTTTGCTGCTGTGCCCGTGGCTCATTTTTTGGCACACGGAGGCGCCGCAAAGTCTCGCCCATTCCAAGTCCGTTGGACGAACTTGGCCAGCCCTCCCCCAAGGCTACAGCCCACCCACTTTTTGTGCATTCTTGCGGCGGACGAACTCGGGGACGGGACCTTCGGGCGCTTATATTTTGGAGCGGCTTTACCCACGGCCAATTATTTGCACACGGAGGGCGCAAGCAAAGACTCACACCATTCCGAGTCCGGCCGACGAACTTTGCCCGCCCCGCCCCCCAAAGCGATAGCCCACCCGTTTTTTGGGCATTTTTGCGGCAGACGAACTTGAGGACGGGACCTTCGGCACTTATTTTGGGCGCGGTTGTGCCCATGGCCTATTTTTGGTACACGGAGGGCGCCGCAAAGTCTCACCCCATTCCGAGTCCGGCGGATTTAACCTGGCCGCCCTCCCCAAGCGATAGCCCACCCGCTTTTTGGGCATTTTTGCGGCGGATGAACTTGGGGACGGAACCTTCGGCGCTTATTTTTGGGTGCAGCTGTACCCACGGCCTATTTTTGGCACACGGAGGCGCCGCAAAGTCTCGCCCCATTCCAAGTCCGGCGGACGAACTTGGCCAGCCCTCCCCCAAGGCTACAGCCCACCCGCTTTTTTGTGCATTTTTCGGCGGACGAACTCGGGACGGGACCTTCGGGCGCTATTTTTGGCGCGGCTGTGCCCGTCTATTTTTGGCAGGAGGCGCCAAAGTCTCGCCCATTCCGAGTCCGGCGGACGAAGTTGGCCAGCTCCTCCCAAGGCTATAGCCCACCCGCTTTTGGGCATTTTTGCGGCGGACGAACTTGGGGACGGGACCTTCGGGGCTTATTTTAGGGCAAGGCTGTGCCCGCGTCTATTTTTGACACACGGAGGGCGCCGCAAAGTCTCGCCCATTCCAAGTCCGCGGACGGTTGGCCAGCCCCTCCCCAAGGCTATAGCTCACCCGCTTTTTTGGGCATTTTTGCGGCGGGATTTAACTTGGGGACGTGGACCTTCGGCACTTATTTTTAAGCGGGGTTGTGCCCGCTGCCTATTTTTGGCACACGGAGGCGCTGCAAAGTCTCGCCCATTCCAAGTCCGCGGACGAAACTTGGCCAGCCCCTCCCCAAGGCTACAGCCCACCCGCTTTTGTGCATTTTTGCGGGGACGAACTCGGGACGGGACCTTCGGCGCTTATTTTTGGCGCGGCTGTACCCACGGCCTAATTTTGGCACATGGAGGGCGCCGTAAAGTCTCACTCCCATTCCGAGTCCGCGGATTTAACTTGCCGGCCCTCCCTGCGATAGCCCACCCGCTTTTTGGGCATTTTTATGCGGTTGATGAACTTGGGACGGAACCTTCGGGTGCTTATTTTTGGGTGCAGCTGTACCCTAGGCCTATTTTTGGCACACGGAGGCGCCGCAAAGTCTCGCCCCATTCCAAGTCCGGGACGAACTTGGCTCCGCCCCTCCCCAAGGCTACAGCCCACCCGCTTTTGTGCATTTTTCGGCGACGAACTCCTGGGACGGGACCTTCGGGCTTTTATTTTTGGTGTGGCTGTGCCTGTGGCCTATTTTTGGCACACGGAGGCGCTCGCAAAGTCTCGCCTATTCCAAGTCCGGCGGACGAACTTGGCCAGCCCCTCCCTGGCTACAGCCCACCCGCTTTTTGTGCATTTTTGCGGCGGACGAACTTCGGGACGGGACCGGCGCTATTTTTGGCGCGGCTGTACCCACGGCCTAATTTTGGCACATGGAGGGCGCACGCACCGTCTCACCCCATTCCGAGTCCGGCGGACGAACTTGGCCGGCCCCGCCCCCCAAGGCGAGAGCCCACCCGTTGTGTGGGCATTTTTGCGGCTGATGAACTTGGGGACGGAACCTTCGGTGCTTATTTTTGGGTGCAGCTGTACCCACGGCCTATTTATGGCACACGGAGGCGCTGCAAAGTCTCGCCCATTCCAAGTCCGCGGACGAACTTGGCCTCGCCTCCCCAAGGCTACAGCCCACCCGTTTTTTGTGCATTTTTTCGGCGGTCGATCTCGGGGTCGGGACCTTCGGGCTTTTATTTTTGGGTGTGGCTGTGCCCGTGGCCTATTTTTGGCACACGGAGGGCGCCGCAAAGTCTCGCCCATTCTGAGTCCGGGACGTAACCTGGCCAGCCCTCCCCTATAGCCCACCCGCTTTTTTAGGCATTTTTGCAGCGGACGAACTTGGGTACGGGACCTTCGGCGCTTTATTTTTGTGTAATGGCTGTGTCCGCGCCTTTTTTTTGGCACACAGAGGGTGCACGCAAAGTCTCGCCCCATTCCGAGTCCGGCGGACGAACTTGGCCTGCCCCTCCCCCCAAGGCTATAGCCCACCCGTTTTTTGGGCATTGTTCCGGGGGACGAAGTTGGGGCCGGGACCTTCGGCGCTTATTTTTGGCGCGGCTGTGCCTGCGGCCTATTTTTGGCACACGGAGGGTGCTCGCAAAGTCTTCGCCCCATTCCGAGTCCGGCGGAGGAACTTGGCCAGCCCTCCCCCAATGCTATAGCCCACCCCGTTTTTTGGGATTTTTGCAGCGGACGAACTTGGGGACGGGACATCTGGGCTTATTTTTGGGCTGTGCCCGCGCCTATTTTTTGACACACGGAGGGCACTGCAGTCTCGCCCCATTCCGAGCTCCGGCGCACGGTTGGCCAGCCCTCCCCCAAGGCTATAGCCCACCCGCTGGGCATTTTTGCGGCGGACGAACTTGGGGACGGACCTTCGGGCGACTTAGGCGCGGCTGTGACCGCGGCCTATTTTTGGTACATGGAGGGAGCTCTGCAAAGTCTCGGCCCATTCCGAGTCCGGCGGACGGTTGGCCAGCACTACCCCAAGGCTATAGCCCACCATTTTTGGGCATTTTTATGGGCGGACGAATTCTGGACGGGATTGGGCATATTTTTGGGCGCTGTGCCTGGGTGGCTCATTTTTGCACACGGAGGGCGCCGCAAAGTCTCGCCCATTCCGAGTCCGCGGAAGTTGGCCAGCCCTCCCCAAGGCTATAGCCCACCCGCTTTTTTGGGCATTTTTGCGCGGACGAACTTGGGGACGGGACCTTCGGCACTTATTTTTGGGCGCGGTTGTGCCCGCAGCCTATTTTTGGCACACGGAGGCGCCGCAAAGTCTCGCCTCATTCAAGTCCGGCGGACGAACTTGGCCAGCTCCTCCTCAAGGCTACAGCCCACCCGTTTTTGTGCATTTTTGCGACGAACCGGGACGGACCTTCGGCTAATGTTTTGGCGCTGCTGTGCCTATTTTCACACGGAGGGCGTTCGCAAAGTCTCGCCCCATTCCGAGTCCGCGGATGAACTGGCCAGCCCTCCCCAAGGCTATAGCCCAACCGCTTTTGGGCATTTTGCGGCAGACGAACTTGAGGACGGGACCTTCGGCACTTATTTTTGGGCGCGGTGCCAAGGCCTATTTTTTTGGCACACACGGAGGCGCCGCAAAGTCTCGCCCCATTCCAAGTCCGGCGGACGAACTTGGCCAGCCCTCCCCAAGGCTACAGCCCACCCGCTTTTGTGCATTTTCGGCGGACGAATCTCGGGACGGACCTTCGGGCGCTTATTTTTGGTGCGGCTGTACCCATGGCCTAATTTTTGGCACACGGAGGGCCCTCGCAAAGTCTCACCCCATTCCGAGTCCGGCGGATTTGGCCGCCCTCCCCAAGGCGATAGCCCACCCGCTTTTGGGCATTTTTGCGGCAGACGAACTTGAGGACGGGACCTTCGCACTTATTTTTGGGCGGTTGTGCCAAGGCCTATTTTTAGCACACGGAGGGCGCCGCAAAGTCTCACCCCATCTCCGAGTCCGGGCGGACGAACTTGGCCGCCCTCCCCCAAGGCGATAGCCCACCCGCTTTTGGGCATTTTTGCGGCGGATGAACTTGGGGACGGAACTTCTGGCGCTTTATTTTTGGGTGCAGCTGTACCCACGGCCTATTTTTGGCACACGGAGGCGCTCCCAAAGTCTCGCCCATTCCAAGTCCGGCGGACGAACTTGGCCAGCCCTCCCCCAAGGCTACAGCCCACCCGCTTTTTGTGCATTTTTTCGGCGGACGAACTGGGACGGGACCTGGCGCTATTTTTGGCGGCTGGGGCCGCGCCTATTTTTGGCACACGGAGGCGCCGCAAAGTCTCGCCCCATTCCGAGTCCGGGCGGACGAAAGTTGGCCAGCCCTCCCAAGGCTATAGCCCACCTGCTTTTGGGCATTTTTGCGGGACGAACTTGGGGACGTGGACCTTCGGGGCTTATTTTAGGCAAGGCTGTGCCCGCGGCCTATTTTTGACACACGGAGGGCGCCGAAAGTCTCACCCCTATTCCAAGTCCGCGGACGAGTTGGCCAGCCCTCCCCCAAGGCTATAGCTCACCCGCTTTTTGGGCATTTTTATGGCGGCGGACGGGATTTAACTTGGGGACGGGACCTTCGGCACTTATTTTTGGCGCAAGCAGCTCAAGGTCTATTTTTGGCACACGGAGGCGCCGCAGTCTCGCCCATTCCAAGTCCGCGGACGAATCTGGCCAGCCCTCCCCAAGGCTACAGCCCACCCGCTTTTTTGTGCATTTTTGTGCGGACGAACTCGGGGACGGGACCTTCGGGCGCTATTTTTTTGGCGCTGTACCCATGGCCTAATTTTGGCATTGGCACATGGAGGGCGCCGCAAAGTCTCACCCCATTCCGAGTCCGGCGGATCTAACTTGGCCGGCCCTCCCCCAAGGCGATAGCCCACCCGCTTTTTTGGGCATTTTTGCGGCGGATGAACTTGGGGACGGAACCTTCGGGCGCTTTATTTTTGGGTGCAGCTGTACCCACGGCCTATTTTTGGCACAATGGAGGCGCTCGCAAAGTTCCGCCCATTCCAAGTCCGGCGGATTTGACTCTGGCCAGCCCCTCCCCCAAGGCCAGCCCACCCGCTTTTGTGCATTTTTGCGCGGACGAACCTTCGGGACGGGACCTTCGGGCTTTTATTTTGGTGTGGCTGTGCCCGCGGCCTATTTTTGGCACACGGAGGGCTCCTCTGCAAAGTCTCGCCCATTCTGAGTCCGCGCACGAACTTGGCCAGCCCTCCCCAAGGCTATAGCCCACCCGCTTTTAGGCATTTTTGCAGCGGACGAACTTGGGTAATGGACCTTCGGCGCTTATTTTTGTGTACGCTGCCAGTCCGCGGTCTTTTGGTACACAGAGGGTGCACGCAAAGTCTCGCCCCCATTCCGAGTCCGGCGGACGAATTTGGCCTGCCCCTCCCCCAAGGCTATAGCCCACCCGCTTTTGGGCATTTTTGCGGCGGACGAACCTTGGGGACGGACCTTCGGCGCTTATTTTTGGCGCGGCTGTGCCTGCGGCCTAGTTTTGGCACACGAGGGTGCTTCGCAAAGTCTCGCCCCATTCCGAGTCCGCGGAGGAATCACAGCCCCTCCCAAGGCTATAGCCCACCCGTTTTTTGGGATTTTTGCAGCGGAAGAACTTGGGGACGGGACATTAGGGGGCTAATTTTTGGGCGCGACAGTGCCCGCGGCGTATTTTTGACACACGGTGGGCACTCGCAAAGTCTCGCCCCGTTCCGAGCCCGGTGCACGTTGGCCAGCCCTCCCCAAGGCTATAGCCCACCCGCTTTTGGGCATTTTTGCGGTGACTAACTTGGGGACGGGACCTTCGGGGCTTAATTTTAGGCGTGGCTGTGACCGCGGCCTATTTTTGGTACACGGAGGGAGCTCGCAGTCTCGCCCATTCCGAGTCCGGGCGGATTTAAGCCCCTACCCTCCAAGGCCATAGCCCACCCATTTTTGCATTTTTGCGGCGGACGAGCTTCGGACGGGATTTCGGGGCTTATTTGGGCGCGGCTGTGCTGGCCTATTTTTGGTACACGGAGGGCGCCGCAAAGTCTCGCCTCATTCCGAGTCCGCGGATTTGTTGGCCAGCCTCACCCTGCAAGGCTATAGCCCACCCATTTTTGGGCATTTTTTGCGGGCGGATTTAACTGGACGGGATTTTGGGCTTATTTTTAAGGCTGCTGTGCCTGCTGCCTATTTTTTGGCACATGGAGGGCGCTGCAAAGTCTCGCCCATTCCGAGTCCGCGACGAGCCAGCCTCGCCCACCCGCTTTTGGGCCATGCAGATGAACTTGGTGACGGGACCTTTGGGGCTTATTTTTGGGCGCGGCTGTGCCTGCGGTCTATTTTTGGCACACGGAGGGCGCTGCAGTCTCGCCCCATTCCGAGTCCGGCGGATTGGGCCAGCCCCTCCCCCAAGGCTATAGCCCACACGCTTTTTGGGAATTTTTATGACGACCTTTGGGGACGGGACCTTCGGGGCTTATTTTTGTGCACGGCTGTGCCCGTGGCCTATTTTTGGCACACGGAGGGCACTCTGCAAAGTCTCGCCCATTCCGAGTCCGGCGGACGTTTAGTGAGCCAGCCACTCCCCCAAGGCTATAGCCCACCCGCTTGGGCATTTCACATGGACGACCTTGGGGACGCAGGACCTTCGGGGCTTATTTTTGGGCGTGGCTGTGCCCGCGCCTATTATTGGCACACGGAGGGTGCTCTTGCAGTCTCGCCCGATTCCGATTCCGCGGATTTGCCAGCCCTCTCCCCAACGCTTATAGCCCACCCGCTTTTGGGCATTTTTGCGGGACGATCTTGGGGATTTGCTCCCTTCGGGGCTTATTTTTGGCACGCTGCGCAGACGGCCTATTTTTGGCAAACGTAGGGCACTTCCGCAAAAGTCTCGCCCCATTCCAGTTCAAGGATTTGGCGAGTAGGCCAGCCCCTCCCTCGTGCTATAGCCCACCCGCTTTTGGGCATTTTTGCGGCGGGACGAACATGGGGACGGTGGACCTTTGGGGGCTTATTTTGGGTGCGGCTGTGCCCGCGGCCTTTTTTTGGTACACGGAGGGCGTTCGCAAAGTCTCGCCCCATTCCGAGTCCGGCGACGATGTTTGCTAGCCCTCCCCTGGCTATAGCCTGCACCCATTTTTTGGGCATTTTTGGCGCGGACGAACTTTGGGACGGGAACTTCGGGGCTTATTTTGGCACGGCTGTGCCTGCGGCTCTATTTTTGGCACACGGAGGGCACTGCGAAAGTCTCGCCCATTCCGAGTCCGCTGACGCTGGCCAGCCCCTCCCCAAGGCTATAGCCCACCCGCTTTTGGGCATTTTCGGCGACGAACTTGGGGACGGGCCCTTCGGTGGCTTATTTTTGGGCCCGCTGCCATGCAGACAGCCTATTTTTTGTACACGTAGGGCACTTCGCAGTCTCGCCCCATTCCGAGTCCGGCGGAAGAAGTTGGCTGAGCCCCTCCCCAAGGCAGCCCACCCGCTTTTGGGCATTTTTACGGCGGACGAACTTGGGGACGGGACCTTCAAGGGCTTATTTTTGGGCGAGGCTGGGCCCGTTGCCTATTTTTGGCACACGGAGGCCTGTCGCAAAGTCTCGCCGCATTCCGAGTCCGGCGGACGAAGTTGGCCAGCCCCTCCTCCCAAGGCTATAGCCCACCCGTTTTTTGGGCATTTTTATGGGGATGAACTTGGGGACGGGACCTGGGGCTTATTTTGGGCGCGCTGTGCCTGCGGCCTATTTTTGGCACACGGAAGCCGCTGCAAAGTCTCGCCCCATTCCGAGTCCGCGATGATGGTTGGCCAGCCCTTCTCCTAAGGCTATAGCCCACCCGCTTTTGGGCATTGTATGCGCGGATGAACTTGGGGACGGGACCTTCGGGCTTATTTCTGAGCGTGGCTGTGACCGCGTCTATTTTTGGCACACGGGCCGCTGCAAAGTCTCGCCTCATTCCGAGTCCGGGACGGATTTAGTTTGCCAGCCCTCCCAAGGCTATAGCCCACCCGCTGGGAATTTTATGCGGACGAACTTGGGGACGGGACCTTTGGGGGCTTATTTTTGTGCACGACTGTGCCCGTGGGCCTATTTTTGGCACACGGAGGGCACTCGCAAAGTCTCGCCCATTCCGAGTCCGGCGGATTTAGTGAGCCAGCCACTCCCCAAGGCTATAGCCCACCCGCTTGGGCATTTTTGCGGGACGAACTTGAGACGGGACCTTCTGGGGCTTATTTTTGGCGCGCCATACCAAGGCCTAATTTTTGGCACACGGAGGGCGCCGCAAAGTCTCTGCCCCATTCCGAGTCCGGGCGGACGATGTTGGACAGCCCTCCCTGAAGGCTATAGCCCACCCGCTTTTTGGGCATTTTTGTGGACGAACTTTGGGACGGGACCTCGGGGCTTATTTTTGGGAGCGGCTGCACCTGCGGCCTATTTTTGCGCACGGAGGGCTATCGCAAAGTCTCGCCCCATTCCGAGTCCGCGGACGAGTGGGCCAGCCTCCCCAAGGCTATAGCCCACCCGCTTTTTGGGCATTTTTGCGGCGGACTAACTTGGGGACGGGACCTTCGGGGCTTATTTTTGGGCGTGGCTGTGCCCGCGTCTATTTTTGGCAGACGGAGGGCGCCGCAATGTCTCGCCCATTCCAGTCCGCGGACGGTTGGCCAGCCCTCCCCCAAGGCTATAGCCCACCCGCTTTTTTGGGCATTTTTACGGTGGACGAACTTGGTGACGGGACCTTCGGGGCTTATTTTTGGGTGCGGATGCTGCTGCCTATTTTTGGCACACGGAGGGCGCCACAGAGGCTCGCCCCATTCCGAGTCCGCGGACGAAGTTGGCCAGCCCTCGCCACCCGCTTTGGGCATTTTTGCGGCGGACGAACTTGGGGACGGGACTCTTCTCGGCTTATTTTTGGGCACGGCTGTGCCCGTGGGCCTATTTTTGGCACACGAAGGCCGCCGCAAAGTTCGCCCATTCCGAGTCTGGCGGACGGTTTGCCAGCCCTCCCCCAAGGCTATAGCCCACCCGCTTTTGGGCATTTTTGCGCGGACGAACTTGGGGACGGGACCTTCGGGGCTTATTTTTGGACGCGGCTGTGCCCGCGGGCTCTATTTTTGGCACACGGAGGCCGCCTGCAAAGTCTCGCCCATTCCGAGTCCGGCGGACGGTTGGCCAGCCCCACTCCCCAAGGCTATAGCCCACCCGCTTTTGTGGACTTTTTCCGCTGGACGAACTTGGCGCCCGGCCTCGGGCGGTTATTTTTGGGTGGCTGTGCCTCAAGCCTATTTTTGGCATTACGGAGGCCGCTCGCAAAGTCTCGCCATTCCGAGTCCGGCGGACGGTTGGCCCGCCCCACCCCCAAGGCTATAGCCCACCCGCTTTTGTGGCCTTTTTCCGCTGGACGAACTTGGCGCCCGCCTTCGGGCAGTTATTTTTGCGGCTGTGCCCGCGCCTATTTTTGACACGGAGGCAGCTTCGCAAAGTCTCGCGCCATTCCAAGTCCGGCGGACGGTTGGCCAGCCCCACCCCCAAAGGCTATAGCCCACCCGCTTTTGTCGCTCTTTTCCGCTGGACGATCCTTGCGCTCGGCCTTCGGCCGCTTATTTTTGTGCGCGGCTGTGCCTCGCCTATTTTTTGGTACACGGAGGCAGCTTCTCAAAGTCTCGCGCCATTCCGAGTCCGTGGACGGTTGGCCAGCCCACCCCCAAAGCTATAGCCCACCCGCTTTTGTGGCCTTTTTCCGCTGGACGATCTTGGCATGCACCGCCTTCGGGCGGTTATTTTTGCCAGCCCCACCCCCCACGGCTAAATCCCACCCGGTTGTTTGGCGATTTGCGCTGGGCGAACTTGTACACCGGCCTTCAGGCGGGGATTTTTGGGTGCGGCTGTACCCGCGGCTTATTTTTATACACCGAGGCCGCCGCAAAGTGTCGCGCTATTCCGAGTCCGGCGGACGGGTTGTCCTACCCCACCCCAAGGCTATAGCCCACCCGCTTTTGTGGCCTTTTTCTGGACGAACTTGGCGCCCTGCCTTCGGGCGGTTATTTTTGGGCGCGGCTGTGCTCATGCGTCTATTTTTAGAACACGGAGGCCGCCGCAAAGTCTCGCGCCATTCGGACTCCGCGACGAAGTTGGCCAGCCCCACCCCCTGCCTATAGCCCACCCGCTTTTGTGGCCTTTTTCCGCTGGATCGAACTTGGCGCCTGGACTTCGGGCGGTTATTTTTGGGTGCAGCTGTGCCTGCGCTCTATTTTTACACACACACCGAGGCCGCTCGCAGTCTCGCGCCATTCCGAGTCCGCGGACGGTTGGCCAGCCCCACTCCCCTGCTATAGCCCACCCGCTTTTTGGCCTTTTTCCGCTGGACGAACTTGGCGCCCGGCCTCGGGCGGTTATTTTGGCGCGGCTGTGCCTGCGTCCTATTTTTGGCACACGGAGGCCATTCGCAAAGTCTCGCGCCATTCCGAGTCCGCGGACGGTTGGCCAGCCCTCCCCCAAGGCTATAGCCCACCCATTTTTGGGCATTTTTAAGGGTGACGAACTTGGGTACGGGACCTTGGGGGTATTTTTGGGCGCGGCTGTGCTCAAGCAAAGCCTATTTTTGGCACACACGGAGGCCGCTCGCAAAGTCTCGCCCATTCCGAGTCCGCGGACGGCTGGCCAGCCCCTCCTCCCAAGGCTATAGCCCACCCGCTTTTGGGCATTGTTGCGGCGGATGAACTTGGGGACGGGACCTTCGGGATTATTTCTGGGCGCGGCTGCCAGACCGCGCCTATTCTTGGCACACGGAGGGCGCCGCAAAGTCTCTCCCGATCCCGAGTCCGGCGGACGAATTTGGCCAGCCCCTCCCCCAAGGCTGTAGCCCACCCGCTTTTGGGCATTTTTGCTGGACGAACATGGGGACGTGGACCTTTGGGGGCTTATTTTTGGGCACGGCTGCGCCCGCGGTCTATTTTTGGCACACGGAGGCCGCCGCAGTCTCGCCCCATTCCGAGTCCGCGGACGGTTGGCCAGCCCTCCCCCAAGGCTATAGCGCACCTGCTTTTTGGGCATTTTTGCGGCGGACGAACTTGGGGTCGGGACCTTCGGGGCTTATTTTTGGCACGGCTGTGCCTCGTGGCCTATTTTTGGCACACGGCCGTCTCGCAAAGTCTCGCCCATTCCGAGTCCGGCGGATTTAAGTTTGCCAGCCCTCCCCAAGGCTAGCCCACCCGCTTTTGGGCATTTTGCATGGACGAACTTGGGACGTGGACCTTCGGGGCTTATTTTGGATGCGCCTGTGCCCGCGGCCTATTTTTGGCACACGGAGGCCGCTCGCAAAGTCTCGCGCCATTCCAAGTCCGGCGGACGAAGTTGGCCCGCCCCACCCCCAACGCCATAGCCCACCCGTGAGCGGCCTTTTTCCGCTGGACGAACTTGGCGCCCGCCTCGGGCGCTTATTTTTGTGCGCGCTGTGCCCACGGCCTATTTTTGGCACACGGAGGCCGCCGCAAAGTCTCGCGCCATTCCGAGTCCGCGGACGGTTGGCCAGCCCCACCCCTGTGCTATAGCCCACCCGCTTTGGCCTTTTTCCGCTGGACGAACTTGCGTTTCCGGCCTTCGGGTGGTTATTTTTGCCAGCCCCACCCCCTAGGCTATAGCCCACCCGCTTTTTGTGGCCTTTTTCCGCTGGACGAACTTGTCGCCCGCCTTCAAAGTTATTTTTGGGTGCGGCTGTACCTGCTGGTCTATTTTTGGTTAACTGCCGCCGCAGTCTCCCGCGCATTTCCGAGTCTGGGCGGACGAAGTTGTCCTACCCCACCCCAAGGCTATAGCCCACCCGCTTTTGTGGCCTTTTTCTGCTGGACGAACTTGGCGCCCGGCCTTCGGCAGCGGTTATTTTGGGCGCCTGTGCTCCGCTGCGTCTCATTTTTAGAACACGGAGGCCGCCGCAGTCTCGCGCCATTCCGAGTCCGCGGACGGTTGGCCAGCCCCACCCTGCTGGGCTATAGCCCACCCGCTTTTGTGGCCTTTTTCCGCTGGACGAACTTGGCGCCCGGACTTCGGGCGGTTATTTTGGGTTCAGCTGTGCCTGCGGCTATTTTTGAACACCGAGGCCGCTCGTAAACTCTCGCGCCATTCCGAGTCAGGCGGACGAAGTTGGCCAGCCCACCCGTTAGGCTATAGCCCACCCGTGTTTTTGGCCTTTTTTCCGCTGGACGAACTTTGGCGCCCGGCCTTCAAGGGCGGTTATTTTGGTTGCTGTGCCCAAGCCTATTTTTGGTACACGGAGGCTGTTCGCAAAGTCTTGCGCTATTCCGAGTCCGGCGGACGGCCCAGCCCACCCCCAAGGCTATAGCCCACCCGTTGTGGCCTTTCCGCTGGACGATCTTGGCGCCCGGCCTTCGGACGGTTATTTTTGGCGCATGCTGTGCGCGGCCTATTTTTGGCACACGGAGGCCGCCGCAAAGTCTCGCACCATTCGAGTCCGCGGACGAAGTTGCCCAGCCCCAGCCCCCAAGGCTATAGCCCACCCGCTTTTGTGGCCTTTTTCCGCTGGACGAACTTATGGCGGCCCGGCCTCAAGGCGAGTTATTTTTGGCGCGGCTGTGCCTACGCCTATTTTTGGCACACACGGAGGCCACTCGCAGTCTCGCGCCATTCCAGTCCGGCGGACGGTTGGCCAGCCTCCCCAAGGCTATAGGCCACCCGCTTTTGTGGCCTTTTTCCGCTGGACGAAGCTGCGCCTGCCTTCAAGGCGGTTATTTTAGGCGCAGCTGTACCCGCGCCCTATTTTTGGCACGCTGGAGGCCACTCAGAAAGTCTCGCGCCATTCCGAGTCTGGCGGATTTAGTTGGCCAGCCCCCCAAGGCAATAGCCCACCCGCTTTTGTGGCCTTTTTCCGCTGGACGAGCTTGGCGCCCGGCCTTCAAGGGGTTATTTTTGGGCGCGCTGTACCTGGTATATTTTTGGCACACGGAGGTCAGCCGCAGTCTCGCCATTCCGAGTCCGGCGGACGAAGTGGGCCGCCCCCACTCCTGTGCTATAGGCCACCCGCTTTTTGTGGCCTTTTTCCGCTGGACGAACTTGCGCCCGCCTTCGGGCGGTTATTTTTGGGTGCGGCTGTGCCTGCGCCTATTTTTGGCACACGGAGGCCGCCGCAGTCTCGCGCCATTCCGAGTCCGGGCGGATTTGGCCGCCCACCCCAGTGCTATAGGCCACCCGCTTTGTGGCCTTTTTCCGCTGGACGAACTTGGCACCCCGCCTTCGGGCGGTTATTTTGGTGCGGCTGTGCCTGCCTATTTTTGGCACATGGAGGCTACGCAAAGTCTCGCACCATTCCGAGTCCGCGGACGGTTGGCCACAACCCCACTCCCCAAGGCTATAGCCCACCCGCTTTTGTGGCCTTTTTCCGCTGGACGAACTTGGCGCCCCCGCCTTCGGGTGGTTATTGTTACGCGCGGCTGTGTCCGCGCCTATTTTTGGCACACGGAGGCCGCCGCAGTCTCGCGCCATTCGAGTCCGCGGACGGTTGGCCAGCCCCACCCCCAAGGCTATAGCCTTCACCCGCTTTTGTGGCCTTTTTCCGCTGGACGAACTTGGCGCCCGGACTTCGGGCGGTTATTTGGGTACAGCTGTGCTCGCGCCTATTTTCGGCACACCGAGGCCGCTGCAAAGTCTCGCCATTCCGAGTCCGGCGGACGAAGATGGCCAACCACACCCCCGCAGGCTATAGGCCACCCATTTTTGTGGCCTTTTTCCGCTGACGAGCTTGGCGCCCGCCTTCGGCAGTTTTTTGGGCGCGGCCATACCCGCGCCTATTTTTGCATGCAGAGGCGGCTCGCAAAGTCTCGCGCCATTCCGAGTCCGGCGGACGAAGTTGGCCAGCCCTCCCCAAGGCAATAGCCCACCCGCTTTTGTATGGCGCGCAGCTGGACGAATTTGCGCCTGCCTTCGGGGAAGATTTTTGGGCGCGGCTGTACCCGCTGTATATTTTTGGCACACGGAGGCTGCTCGCAAAGTCTCGCGCCATTCCGAGTCCGGCGGACGGCGGGCCGCCCCACTCCCCGTGCTATAGGCCACCCGCTTTTGTGGCCTTTTTCCGCTGACGAATCTTGGCGCCCGGCCTTCGGGCGGTTATTTTGGGTGCGGCTGTGCCCAAGGTCTATTTTTTTGGCACACGGAGGCCGCCTCCCAAAGTCTCGCGCCATTCCGAGTCCGGCGGACGGCGGGCTGCCCACCCCGTGCTATAGGCCACCCGCTTTTGTGGCCTTTTTTTCCGCTGGACGAACTTGGCGCCTGGCCTTCGGGCGGTTATTTTTGGGTGCGGCTGTGCCCGCTGGACTATTTTTGGCACACGGAGGTCAGCCGCAAAGTCTCGCAACATTCCGAGTCCGGCGGAGGGGAATGGCGAACTCCACCCCCCAAGGCTATAGCCCACCCGCTTTTGTGGCCTTTTCCGCTGGATTTAACTTGGCGCCCTGACTTCGGGCGGTTATTTTTGGGTGCTGCTGTGCCCGCGGACTATTTTTGGCACACCGAGGCCGCTCGCAAAGTCTCGCGCCATTCCGAGTCCGGCGGACGAAGATGGCCAACCACACCCCCGCAGGCTATAGGCCACCCATTTTTGTGGCCTTTTTCCGCTGGACGAGCTTGGCGCCCCGGCCTTCGGGCAGAAGATTTTGGGCGCGCTATACCTGCGGTCTATTTTTTACATGCAGAGGCGGTCGCAAAGTCTCACATTCCGAGTCCGGCGGATTTGGTTGGCCAGCCTCCCCCAAGGCAATAGCCCACCCGTTTTTGTGGCGTTTTTCAGCTGGACGAAGTTGGCGCCCCGGCCTTCGGGGGGTTATTTTTGGGCGCGGCTGTACCCGCTGTATATTTTTACACACGGAGGCCGCCGCAGTCTCGCGCCATTCCGAGTCCGGGCGGACGAAGCGGGCCGCCCCACCCCCTGTGCTATAGGCCACCCGCTTTTGTGGCCTTTTTCCGCTGGACGAACTCTGGCGCCCTGGCCTTCGGGCGGTTATTTTTGGGTGCGGCTGTGCCCGCTGCCTATTTTTGGCACATTCATGGAGGCCGCCTCCCAAAGTCTCGCGCCATTCCGAGTCCGGGCGGACGGGGCCGGCCCACCTCAAAGTGCTATAGGCCACCCGCTTTTGTGGCCTTTTTCCGCTGGACGAATCTTGGCGCCCGCCTTCGGGCGGTTATTTTTGGGTGCGGCTGTGCCCGGACTATTTTTGGCACACGGAGGCCGCCGCAAAGTCTCGCACCATTCCGAGTCCGCGGACGGTTGGCCAACCCCACCCCCAAGGCTATAGCCCACCCGCTTTTGTGGCCTTTTTCCGCTGGACGAACTTGCGCCCGGCCTTCGGGCGGTTATTGTTGGTGCGCTGTGTCCGCGTCTATTTTTGGCACACGATTTGAGGCCGCCGCAGTCTCGCGCCATTCGGAGTCCGCGACGATTTAGTTGGCCAGCCCCACCCCCAAGGCTATAGCCCACCCGCTTTTGTGGCCTTTTTCCGCAGGACGCAACTTGGCGCCCGACTTCGGGCGGTTATTTTGGGTACCGCTGTGCCGCGGCTCTATTTTTGGCATACACTGAGGCCGCCGCAAAGTCTCGCGCCATTCCAAGTCCGGCGACGGTTGGCCAGCCCCACCCCCAAGGCTATAGCCCACCCGTGTTTTTGGCCTTTTCCGCTGGATGAACTTGGCGCCCGCTTTCGGCGGTTATATTTAAGGCATGCCTGGGCGCTCATTTTTGGCACACGGAGGCTGCCTCGCGCAAAGTCTCGCGCCATTCCGAGTCCGGCGGACGGTTGGCCAACCCCACCCTGTTATAGGCCACCCGCTTTTGTGGCCTTTTTCCGCTGACGAGCTTGGCGCCCGGCCTCGGCGGTTATTTTTGGGCGCGCTGTACCTGCGGCCTATTTTTGGCACGCTGAGGCCGCTTCGTAATGTCTCGCGCCATTCCTAGTCCGGCAGATGAAGTTGGCCCGCCCCACCCCCCAAGGCTATAGCCCACCCGTTTTTGTGGCGTTTTTCCGCTGGACGAATTTGGCGCCCCGGCCTTCGGGTGGTTATTTTTGGGCGCAGCTGTGCCCGCGGTATATTTTTGGCAAACGGAGGCCGCTCGAAAAGTCTCGCACCATTCCGAGTCCGGCGGACGAAGTTGGCCGGCCCCACTTCTGTGCTATAGGCCACCCGCTTTTGTGGCCTTTTTCCGCTGGACGAACTTGGCGCCCGGCCTTCAAGGGCGGTTATTTTTGGTGCGCCTGTGCCTCGCTGCCTATTTTTTTGGCACACGGAGGCCGCTCACAAAGTCTCACGCCATTCCGAGTCCGGCGGATGAAGTTGGCCGGCCCCACCCCCCCAGGCTATAGGCCACCCGGTTTTGTGGCTTTTTACGCGGGTCGAACATGGCGCCCCCGCCGTCGGGCGGTTATTGTTGGGCGCGCTGTAACCAAGCTGCCTATTTTTGGTACACACGGAGGCCGCCTGAAGTCTCGCACCATTCCGAGTCCGCGGACGAAGTTGGCCAACCCCACCCCAAGGCTATAGCCCACCCGTTTTGTTTCTTTTCCGCTGGACGAACTTGGCGCCCCGGCCTTCGGGCGGTTATTGTTGGGCGCGGCTGTGTCCGCGGCCTATTTTTGGCACATGGAGGCCGCCAGAATGCCTCGCCATTCCGAGTCCGCGGAAGAAGTTGGCCAGCCCCCAAGGCAACGCCACCCGCTTTTGTGGCCATTTTCCGCTGACGAATCTTGGCGCCCGCCTTCGGGGCTATTTTTGGGCGCGCTGTGCCCGAAGTGCCCATTTTTGGTACACACGGAGGCCGCTCAGAAGTCTCGCGCCATTCCGAGTCCGCGGATTTAGCGGGCCAACCCACCCCCTGTGCTATAGGCCACCCGCTTTTGTGGCCTTTTCCGCTGGACGAGCTTGGCGCCCGGCCTTCGGGCGGTTATTTTTGGGCGCGGCTGTACCTCGCTCTATTTTTGGCACGCGGAGGCCGCCAGGAAGTCTCGCGCCATTCCGAGTCCGGCAGATGAAGTTGGCCCGCCCACCCCCAAGGCTATAGCCCACCCGCTTTTGTGGCCTTTTCCGCTGGGCGAACTTGGCGCCCGGCCTTCGGGCGGATATTTTGGGCGCGGCTGTGCCGGGCGGCCTATTTTTGGCACACGGAGGCCGCCACAAAGTCTCGCGCCATTCCGAGTCCGGACGGAAGTTGGCCAGCTTCCCCAAGGCAATAACCCACCGCTTTTGTGGCCTTTTTCCGGATTTTAACTTGCGCCCGCCTTCAAGAGTTTTTGCGCAAGCTGTGCCCGCAGCCTATTTTTGGCACACGGAGGCCGCTCAGAAATCTCACGCCATTCCGAGTCCGGGCGGACGAAGTTGGCCAGCCCCACCCCCAAGGCTATAGGCCACCCGCTTTTGTGGCCTTTTTCCGCTGGACGATTTGGCGCCCTGCCTTTCGGGCAAGGTTATTTTGGGCGCAGCGTGCCTGCGGCCTATTTTTGGCACGCGGAGGCCGCCGCAAAGTCTCGCGCCATTCCGAGTCCGCGGACGGCTGGCCAGCCCCCCATATAGCCCACCCGCTTTTGTGGCCTTTTCCGCTGGACGAACTTGGCGCCCGCCTTCGGGCGGTTATTTTTGGGCGCAGCCGTGCCTCGCGGCCTATTTTTGCATGCGGAGGCCGCCGCAGTCTCGCGCCATTCCGAGTCCGGCGGACGAAGTTGGCCAGCCCTCCCCAAGGCTATAGCCCACCCGCTTTTGTGGCCTTTTTCCGCTTGACGACTTGGCGCCCGGCCTTCGGGGTTATTTTGGGGCGCGGCTGTGCCCAAGCGCTATTTTTGGCACACGGAGGCCGCCGCCAAGTCTCGGCCATTCCGAGTCCGTGACGAAGTTGGCCAGCCCCACCCCCAAGGCTATAGCCCACCCGCTTTTGTGCCCTTTTCCGCTGGACGAACTTGGCGCCCGGCCTCAAGGGCGTTATTTTGGGCGCGGCTGTGCCCGTGTTCTATTTTTGGCACACGGAGGCCGCCGCAAAGGCTCGCACCATTCCGAGTCCGGCGGACGACTTGGCCAGCCCCACCCCCAAGGCTATAGCCCACCCGCTTTTTGTGGCCTTTTTCCGCTGACGAACTTGCGCCCCGGCCTCGGCGGTTATTTTTCCCACGGCTGTGCCCACGGCCTATTTTTGGTACACATGGAGGCCGCCGCAGTCTCGGCCATTCCGAGTCCGGCGGACGTAGGCCAGCCCCACCCCCCAAGGCTATAGCCCACCCGCTTGTGGCCTTTTTCCGTGGGACGAACTTGGTGGCCCGCCGCCGGGCGTTATTTTTGGCGCTGTGCCTCGCCTATTTTTGGCACACGGAGGCCGCCGCAAAGTCTCGCGCCATTCGAGTCCGGCGGACGAGGCTTGGCCAGCCCCACGCCCAAGGCTATAGCCCACCCGCTTTGTGGCCTTTTTCCGCTGGACGAATCCCATTGGCGACCCGGCCTTCTGGCGGTTATTTTGGGTGCGGCTGTACCCGCAGCCTATTTTTGGCACACGGAGTCCGCCTCGCAAAGTCTCGCGCCATTCCGAGTCCGCCAGACGGGTTGGCCAGCCCCACCCCAAGGCTATAGCCCACCCGCTTTTGTGGCCTTTTTCCGCTGACGACTTGTGCCCCGCCTTCGGACGGTTATTTAAGCGCCAAGCAGCTCATCGTCATTTTTGGCACACGGAGGCCGGGCCAAAGTCTCGCTGCCATTCCGAGTCCGCGGACGAAGATGGCCAGCCCCACCCCCAAGGCTATTGCCAACCCGCTTTGTGGCCTTTTTCCGCTGACGAATCTTGGCGCCCCGGCCTTGGGACGAAGTTGGCCAGCCCCACCCCCCAAGGCTATGGCGCACCCGTTTTTGTGGCCTTTTTTCCGCTGGACGAACATGGCGCCCCGGCCTTCGGGCGGTTATTTTTGGGCGCGGCTGAGACCGCGGCCTATTTTTGGCACACGGAGGAAGCTCACAAAGTCTCGCGCCATTCCGAGTCCGGGCGGACGAAGTGGACCAGCCTGCAACCTCTCCAAGGCTATAGCCCACCCGCTTTAGTGGCCTTTTTCCACTGGACGAACTTGGCGCCCAGCCTTCGGCGGTCATTTTTGCGCGCTGTGCCGGGCGGCCTATTTGGCACACGGAGGCCGCCGCAGTCTCACGCTATTCCGAACTGTCCGGCGGATCCGCCAGCCCCACCCTAAAGGCTATAGCCCACCCATGGCCTTTTTTCCGCTGGACGACCTCGCGCCCGGCCTCGGGCGAAGTTATTTTTGTGCTGTGCCCGCTGCCTATTTTTGCACACGGAGGCCGCCGCGAAACTCTCGCGCCATTCCGAGTCCGGCGGACGAAGTTGGCCAGCCCCACCCCCCAAGGCTATAGCCCACCCGTTTTTGTGGCCTATTTCCGCTGGACGAACTTCGCGGCAAGGCCTTCGGGCGGTTATTTTTGGGCGCGGCTGTGCCCGCAGCCTATTTTTGACACACGGAGACCGCCAATGTCCCGCTACTTCCGAGTCCGCGGACGGTTGGCCAGCCCTACCCCCAAGGCTATGGCCCACCCGCTTGTGGCCTTTTTCCGCTGGACGACCCTTGGCGCCCTGCCTTCGGGCGGTTATTTTTGGGCGCCTGTGTCCACGGCCTATTTTTGGCACACGGAGGGCGATCGCAATGCTCGCGCCATTCCGAGTCCGCGGACGGCGGGCCAACCTCCACCCCCAAGGCTATAGCCCACCCGCTTTTGGCCTATTTCCGCTGGACGAATCTTATGGACCGCCTTCGGGCAGTTATTTTGGGAGCGGACGTGTGCCCGCTGGCTCATTTTTGGCACACGGAGGGCGATCGTAATGTCTCGCGCTATTCCGAGTCCGGCGGACGGTTGGCCAGCCCCACCCCCAAGGCTATAGCCCACCCATGCTTTTGTGGCTCCGCTGGACGAACTTGGCGCCCGGCCTACGGGCGGTTATTTTTGTGCGGCTGTGTCCGAGGCCTATTTGGCACACGGAGGCCACTTCGCAAAGTCTCGGCGCCATTCCGAGTCCGCGGACGAGCTGGCCAGCCTCCACTTCAAGGCTATAGCCCACCCGCTTTTGTGGCCTTTTTCCGCTGGACGACCCATGCCCGGCCAAGCGGTTATTTGGCGGGCTGTGGCCACGGCCTATTTTTTGGCACACGGAGGCTGCTCAAAGTCTCGCGCCATTCCGAGTGGGGCGGTAGAGTTGGCCGCCCCACCCTGCCAAGGCTAGCCCACCCGCTTTTGTGGCCTTTTCCGCTGACGAACTTTGCGCCCGGCCTCGGGAGGTTATTTTTGGGCGCAGCCTGCAGCCTATTTTTGACACACGGAGGCCGCTCGCAATGTCTCGCGCCATTCCGAGTCCGCAGACGGTTGGCCAGCCTCACCCCCAAGGCTATAGCCCACCCGCTTTTTGTAGCCTATTTCCGCTCCTCCCACGAAGTAGCCCACCCGCTGGGCATTTTGCTGCGACGAACTTGGGGACTGACCTTCGGGCGCTTATTTTGGCGCGGTGTTCCCGCGTCTATTTTTGCATACGGAGGGTGTGCAAAGTCTCGCCTATTCCGAGTCCGCGGATTTGGCCAGCCCTCCCGCAAGGCTATAGCCCACCCTTTTGGGGCATTTGGGCGGACGAACTTGGGGACGGGACCTACGGGGGCTTATTTTTGGTCGCAGCTGTGCCCGCAACCTATTTTTGGCACACAGAGGGCACTCACAAAGTCTCGCCCCATTCCGAGTCTGTTGGATGAAGTTGGCCAGCCCCTCCCCCCCAGGCTATAGCCCACCCATTTTTTGGGCATTTTTATTTAACTTGGGGACGGACCTTCGGGGCTTATTTTGGTGCGGCTGTCCCCGCGGTCTATTTTTGGCACACGGAGGCCGCCAGCAAAGTCTCGCCATTCAGTCCGCGGACGGTTAGCTCCCCCAAGGCTATAGACCACCCGCTTTTGGGCATTTTGCGGCTAAACTAACTTGGGGACGGGACCTGGGGCTTCTGTGCCAAGGGCTCATTTTTGGCACACGGAGGCGGGCAAAGTCTCGCCCATTCGAGTCCGGCGACGATTGTTGGCCAGCCCTCCCTAAGGCTATAGCCTTCACCCGCTTGGGCATTTTTGCAGCGGACGAACTTGGGGCCGACCTTCGGGGTTATTATTTGCGGCTGCACGCAGCCTATTTTTAGCACACGGATGGCGCTCGTAAATTCTCCGCCTTCCGAGTCATGGACGAAGGGGCTGCCCTCCCCCAAGGCTATAGCCCACCCATTTTTTGGGCATTTTTATGCGCGATTTAACTTGGGGACGGGACCTTCGGGGCGAGCGGCCTCTTGTGCCAAAATAGGTCGCGGCACAACCATACTCCAAAAATAAGCCCTGAAGGTCCCGCCCCCAAGTTCCTGCCCGCTAAAATGCCTAAAAACGGGTGGGCTATGGCCTTGGGGGAGGGGCTACAACTTCATCCGCTGGACTCGGAATGGGGTGAGACTTTGCGAGCGCCCCGTGTGCAAACAATAGGCTGCGGGCAATGTCACTCCCAAAAATAAGCCCTCGACGGTCCTGGCCCCTCAAGTTCGTCCGCCTCAAAATGCCTAAAAACGGGTGGGCTATAGCCTTGGGAGGGGGCTGGCGAACTCCCCGCTGACTCGGAATGGGGCGCAGACTTTGCAACGGCCTCAAAAAATAGGCGCGCCTAAGTTGCGCCAAAAATAAGCCCTCGAAGGTCCCATCCCCAAGTTCATCCGCCGTAAAATGCCTGGGCAAAAAAGGGGTGGGCTATAGCCTTGGGAGGGGGCTGGCCAATCTCGTCCGCTCGGACTGGGAATGGGGTTAGACTCTGCGAGCGCCTCCGTGTGCCAAAATAGGCCGCGGCCTAAGCAGCGCCAAAAATTAAGCCCCCGAAGGTCCTGGCCCCAAGTTCGTCCGCCGCAAAATGCCTAAAAACGGGTGGGCCATTGCCTTGGGGGTAGGGGCTGGCCAACATCGTCCGCCGGACTGGGAATGGGGTGAGACATTGCAGCGCCTCCGTGTGCTGTAGGCCGCTGGGCACAGCAGCACCCAAAAATAAGCCCTCAAGGTCCCGCCCCCTAAGTTCGTCCGCCTCGCAAAATGCCCAAAAACGGGAGGGCTATAGCCTTGGGGGAGGGGCTGGCCAACTTCTCGTCCGCCTCGGCCTCGGAATGGGGCGAGATTTTGCGAGCACCTCCGTGTGCCAGGCCGCGCGGTACAGCCGCGCCAAAAATAAACCCCGAAGGTCCCGCCCCCAAGTTCGGCCTCCGCCGTAAAATGCCTAAAACGGGTGGGCTATAGCCTTGGGGGAGGGGCTTGGCCAACTCTCTGTCCGCCGGACTCTAGAATGGGGTGAGACGCGCAGCGCCCTTCGTGCTGGGCCAGGCCGTGGCACAGCGTGCCTGCAAATAAGCCCCCGAAGGTCCAGTCCCAAGTTCGTCCCGCAAAAATGCCCAAAACGGGTGGGCTATACCTTGGGGGAGGGGTTGGCCCACTTCGTCCGCTCGGACTCGGAATGGGGCGAGACTTTTGTGAGTGGCTTCAAAAATAGGCCGCTGGTACAGCCGCGCCCAAACATAAGCCCCCGAAGGTCCAGTCCCCAAGTTCGTCCGCCGCAAAAATGCCCAAAAAACGGGTGGGCTATAGCCTTGGGGGGAGGGGCTGGCCCACTTCGTCCGCCGGACTCGGAATGGGGCGACACTTTGCGAGCGCCATCCGTGTGCCAAAAATAGGCCGCGGGCACAGCCGCGCCCAAAAATAAGCGCCCCGAAGCCGGGCGCCAAGTTCGCCCAGCGGAAAAGGCCACAAAACGTGGTGGGCTATAGCCTTGGGGGTGGGGCTGGCCAACTTGGTCCGCTGGACTCGGAATGGCGCGAGACTTTGCGAGCGCTGTCCATGTGCTGCAGGCACAGCCGCGCCTGCAATAAGCCCCCGAAGGTCCTGGCCCCAAGTTCGTCCTCCGCAAAATGCCTAAAAACAGGTGGGCTATAGCCTTGGGAGGAGGGGCTTGGCCCACTTCGTCCGCCGGACTCGGAATGGGGCGTGACTTTGCGAGCGCCTCCGTAGCTGGGGCCACGCTACAGCCACACCCAAAAATAAGCCCCGAAGGTCCTGGGCCCCCAAGTTCGTCCGCCGCAAAATGCCTAAAAACGGGAGGGCTATAGCCTTGGGGGAGGGGCTGGCCAACTTCCGCTCGGACTCGGAATGGGGCGAGATTTGCAGCACCCTCCGTGGTGCAAAAATAGGCCGCGGTACAGCCGTCACAAAAATAAACCCCAAGGTCCCGCCCCAAGTTCGTCTCGCCGCAAAATGCCTAAAACGGGTGGGCTATAGCCTTGGGGGAGGGGCTGGCCAACTTCAGTCCGCCGGACTCGGAATGGGGCGAGACTTTGTGAGCGCCTCCGTGTGCTGGGGGCTGTGTCACAACCGCGACCAAAAATAAGCCCCTGGGGAAAGGTCCTGGCGTCCTCAAGTTCGGCCCGCCTGCAAAATTCCCAAAAACGGGTGGGCTATAGCCTTGGGGAGGGGCTGGCTGCCTTCGTCCGCTCGGACTGAAGGGGGCGAGACTTGCGAGCGCCTCCGTTTACCAAAATACGCCGCTGGCACAGCCACTGTAAAAATAAGCCCTCGTAAGCCCCGCCCCAAGTTCGTCCGCGCAAAATGCCCAAAAATGGGTGGGCCATAGCCTTGGGGGAGGGGCTGGCCAACTCTCGTCCGCCGGACTCGGAATGGGACGAGACTTGAGAGCACCTCCGTGGTGACAAAATAGGCCATGCACAGCCGCCAAAATAAGCCCAAGTTCCTGGCCCCTAGGTTCGTCCGCCGCAAAAATGCCCAAACAATGGGTGGGCTATACCTTGGGGAGGGGCTGGCCAGCTTGGTCCGCCTGGACTCGGAATGGGACGAGACTTTGCAGCGCTCCGTGAGACAAAATAGGCCGCGGGCACAGCCGAGCCTGCACACCGCCCGAAGGCCGGGCGCCAAGTTCGGCCCAGCGGAAAAGGCCACAAAAACGGGCGGGCTATAGCCTTGAGGGGGGGCTGGCCAACTTCGCCCGCCGGACTCGAATAGCTGAGACTTTGCGAGTGGCTGCCGTGGTGCTGTGGCCAGCCGCGGCACGGCCGCGCCAAAAATAACTGCCTGAAGGCCGCGCAAGTTCGCCCAGCGGAAAAAGGCCACAAAACGGTGGGCTATAGCCTTGGGGGTGGGGCTGGCCAACTTCATCAACCGGATTGGGAATGGCGTGAGACTTTGGTGAGCGGCCTCCAGCGTGCCAGGCCGCGCCACAGCCGAGCCTAAAAATAACCGCTCAAGGCCGGGCGCCAAGTTCGTCCGGGCGTGAAAAAGGCCACAAAACGGGCGGGCTATAATATTGGGGGTGGGGCTATAACTTCGTCCTCGGACTCGGAATGGAGCGAGACTTTGCGAGCGCCCTTCATGTGCCAAAAATAGGCCACGGGCACAGCTGCGCCGAAAAAATAATCGCCCAAGGCCGGGCGCCAAGTTCGCCCAGCGGAAAAAGGCCACAAAAACGGGCGGGCTGGCAGCCTTGAGGGGTGGCTGGCCAACTTCGGCCCGCCGGACTCGGAATGGCGCGACTTCTGCGAGCGCCTCCGTGTGCGGGCCAGGTGGGCGTGGCACAGCCGCGCACAAAAATAACAGCCTGGAAGGCCGGGCGCCAAGTTCGTCCATCGGAAAAAGGCCACAAAACGTGGTGGGCTATAGCCTTGGGGTGGGGCTGGCTACAACTTCGCCCACCGGACTCGGAATGGCGCGAGACTTCTATGCGAGCGTGCCTCCGCGGTGCCAAAAGGCGCGCCACAGCCGCGCACAAGAAATAACCCGCCAAGGCCGGGCGCCAAGTTCGCCCCGGAAAAGGCCACAAAACGGGTGTATAGCCTTGAGGGGGTGGGGCTGGCCAACTCTGTCCGCTGGACTCGGGAATGGCGCTGAGACTTCGAGCGGCCTCCGTGGTGCCAAGGCCGCATAAGGCACAGCCGCGCCCAAAATAACCGCCCGAAGGCCAGGCGCCAAGTTCGTCCAGCGGAAAGGCCACAAAAACGGGTGGGCTATAGCCTTGGGGGGTGGGGCTGGCCAACTTCGTCAACCGGAATGGGAATGGCGCGAGACTTTGGGAGCGGCCTCCGTGCTGTAAATAGGCCGCGGCCACAGCCGAGCCTAAAAATAACCGCCCAAGGCCGGGCGCCAAGTTCGTCCAGCGAAAGGCCACAAAAAACAGGCGGGCTATAATATTGGGGGTGGGGCTGGCCAACCAGTCCGCTCGGACTCGGAATGGCGCGAGACTTTGCGAGCGCCTCCGTGTACAAAATAGGCCAAGGACACAGCCGCACTCCAAAATAACCGCCTGAAGGTCACGCGCCAAGTTCGCCCATCGGAAAAAGGCCACAAAACGGGTGGGCTATAGCCTTGGGGGCTGGGGCTGGCCAACTTCGTCCACCGGACTCGAATGGCGCGAGACTTTGCGAGCGGCCTCCGTGGTGCTGCAAAAACCAGGCCGGGGCACAGCCAAGCCCAAAATAACCTCCGGCCGGGCGCCAAGTTCGCCCAGCGGAAAAGGCCACAAAACGGGCGGGCTATAGCCTTGAGGGGTGGGGCTGGCCAACTTCGTCCCGCCGTCGAACTCTCGGAAAGGCGCGAGACTTTGCGAGCGGCCTCCGTGGTGCTAATAGAAGCCACGGCACAGCTGCGCCAAAAATAACTGCCCAAGGCCGGGCGCCAAGTTCGGGCCCAGCGAAAAAGGCCACAAAAACGTGGTGGCTATAGCCTTGGGGGTGGGGCTGGCAACAATCTCATCAACCGGATTGGGAATGGCGTGAGACTTTGTGAGCGGCCTCCGTGCTAAAATAGGGCCGCATGCCACAGCCGAGCCTAGTTTTGAAAATAACCGCCCAAGGTCAGGGCGCCAAGTTCGGCCCAGCGGAAAGGCCACAAAACGGGCGGGCTATGGTGAATATTGGGGTGGCTTACCAACTTCGGGCCCGCCGACTCGGAATGGAGCGAGACTTTATGCGAGCGGCCCCCGTGGTGCCAAAAATAAGCCACGGCACAGCCGCCTGAAAATAATCGCCAAGGCCGGGCGCCAAGTTCGCTCCAGCGGGAAAAGGCTACAAAAACGGGCGGGCTATAGCCTTGAGGGGTGGGGTTGGCCAACTTCGTCCGCCGGGACTCGAATGGCGCGAGACTTTATGCAGCAGCGCCTCCGTGTGGCCATTAGGTCAGCGGGCACAGCCGCGCCTGTAAAAATAACCGCCTGAAGGCCGGGCGCCAAGTTCGTCCATCGGAAAAAGGCCACAAAACGGGTGGGCTATAGCCTTGGGGGTGGGCTGGCTAACTTCGTCCGCCGACTCGGAATTGCGCGAGACATTGCGGCCTCCCGTGGTGCCAAAAGGCTGGCAATATCCGCGCCTAAAATAACCGCCAAGGCCGGGCGCCAAGTTCGCCCAGCGGAAAAAGGCCACAAAACGGGCGGGCTATAGCCTTGGGGGTGGGGTTGGCCAACTTCGTCCGCCTCGACTCGGAAAGGCGCGAGACTTTGCGAGCGGCTCCGTGGTGCCAAAAGAAGGCTAAGGGCACAGCTGCAAAAATAACCGCCCAAGGCCGGGCTCGCCAAGTTCCATGAAAAAGGCCACAAAATGGTGGGCTATAGCCTTGGGGGTGGGGCTGGCCAACTCATCAACCGGATTGAATGGCGTGAGACTTTGTGAGCGCCTCAAAGCAAAATAGGCCGCGCCACAGCCGAGCTTGTGTGTCATCCGCCCAAGGTCAGCGCCAAGTTCGGCCCAGCTGAAAAAGGCCAAAATCGGCGGGCTATAATATTGGGGTGGGGCGGCCACTTCTTGACTCGGAATGGAGCGAGACTTTGCGCAGCGCTCGTGGTGCTGTAATAAGCCACGGGCACAGCCGCGAAAATACCGCCCAAGGCCGCGGGCGCCAAGTTCGCCCAGCGGAAAAAGGCCACAAAACGGGTGGGCTATAGCCTTGAGGTGGGGTTGGCCAACTTCGTCCGCCGGACTCGGAATGGCGCGAGACTTTCGAGCGCCTCCGTGCCAAAATAGGTCGGGCACAGCTGCGCAAAAATAACCGCCTGAAGGCCGGGCGCCAAGTTCGGTCGGAAAATGGCTACAAAACGGGTGGGTTGGAGCCTTGGGGGTGGGCTGGCCAATCTTCGCCCGCTGACTCGGAATTGAATAAAAGCGAGACATTGCGAAGCGGCTCCGTGTGCTAGGGCACATCCGGCGCCTCAAAATAACCTCAAGGCCGGGCGCTAAGTTCGCCCAGCGAAAAAGGCCACAAAAACGGTGGGCTAGTAGCCTTGGGGGTGGGGCTGGCCAATCTCGCCCACCGACTCAGAATGGCGCGGTGACCCACGCAGCGCCTCTGGTGTTGGGAAATAGGCCGGGTGGGGCGGGCCACAGCCATGGGAATAACTGGCCAAGGCCGGGCGCTAAGTTCGGCCCAGCGGCAAAAAGGCCACAAAAACGGGTGGCTATACAGCTTTCAGGGCTGGCTACAATCTCGTCCGGGCCTCGGGCCGATCGGAATGGCGCGACTTTGCGAGCGCCTGTGTGCTAAAATAGGGCCGCCGCACAGCCGCGCTCTGGGTAAAATATCCGCCCAAGGCCGGGCGCTAAGTTCGCCCAGCGAAAAGGCTACAAAACGGGTGGGCTTATAGCGCTTGGGGTGGGGTGGGGGGCGGCCAACTTCATCTGCCGGACTCGGAATGGCGAGACTTTATGGCGAGCGCCTCCGCGTTAAAAATAGGCCGCAGGTACAGCCGCGCCTGGGCCAACCGCCTCAAGGCCGGGCGCCAAGCTCGCTCCAGCGGAAAAAGGCACACAAAACGGGTGGCCTATAGCAGTCTCGGGTGGGCTTGGCCCATCACCCGCCTCGGGCCGACTCGAATGGCGCGAGACTTTACGAACGGCTCAGTGTGCTGCAAAAAATGGGTTAGCATCGGGCACAGCCGCGCCACTAAAATAACCTCTCAAGGTTGCGCAAGTTCGCCCAGCGGAAATGGCCACAAAAACGTGGGTGGGCGTATTGCTACATGCTGGCTAATTTCTTCCGGGCTCGGACTCGGAATGGCGCGAGACGTTGGCGAGCGGCCTCCGTGTGCCAAAATAGCCAGTCATGGGACACAGCCGCTACGCCAACAATAACCGCCCAAGGCCGCGCCAAGTTTGTTCGTCCCAGCGGAAAAGGAAACAAAACGGGTGGGCTATAGCCTTGGGGGTGGGGCTAACCGTCCGCCTACGGACTCGAATGGTGCGAGACTTACGAGCGCTCCGTGGCGCAGCAAAATAGGCCGCGGTTACAGCCGCGCCAACAACAACCGCCCGAAGGCCGGGCGCCTGTTCGCCCAGCGGAAAGCACAGCAAACGGGTGGCCTATAGCCCTGGGTGGGGCCGTCAACTTCATCCGCCGGACTTCGGAATGGCGTGAGATGTGAGCGCCCGTGTGCCAAAATAGCTGGGAAGAGCCGCGGCACAGGCGCACCTAAAATAACCGCCCCAAGGCCGGGCGCCAAGTTCGTCTAGCGGGAAAAGGCTACAAAAACGGGTGGCCTATAGCTCGGGGTGGGCTGCCAACTTCATCCGCTCGGACTCGGAATGGCGCGAGACTTTTGCGAGCGGCCTCCGTATGCTGTGGCTGATATCATGTACACAGCTGCGCCTAAAATAACCACCCAAGGCCGGGCGCCAAATTCGCTCCAGCGGAAAACGCCACAAAAACGGGTGGGCTATAGCCTGGGGGGTGGGCGACAATCTCATCTGCCGGACTAGGAATGGCGCGAGACTTTACGCGCAGCGCCTCCGATGCCAAAATAGGCCGAGGTACAGCCGCGCCTAAAAATAACCGCCTTCAAGGCCGGGCGCAAGTTTGCTCCAGCGAAAAAGGCTACAAAACGGGTGGCCTATAGTACTCGGGGCCTGTGAAGGGTTGGCCAACTTCGTCCCGCCGACTCGAATGGGGCGAGAATTTGCAGCGCTGAACATCCGTGTTAAAGTAAAATAGAAGCGCATACAGCCGCCAAATAATAAGCAAGGTCCCGCCCCAAGTTCGCCCGTCTGCAAAATGCCTAAAAAACGGGTGGGCTATAGCCTTGGGGGAGGGGGCTGGCCAACTTCTGTCCATTGACTCCGGAATGGGGCGAGACTTTGCAACTGCCCTCCGTGGTGCCAAAATAGGCCGCAGCACAGCCGCGCCCAAAAAGAAGCCCCCAAGGTCCTGGCCCCCAAGTTCGCTCACGCAAAATGCCCAAAACCGGGTGGTCTATAGCCTTGGGGGGGGCTGGCTAACTTCGTCCGCTCGACTCGGAATGGGGCGAGACTTTGCTAGCGGCCTCTGTGTACCAAAAATAGACCGCAGGGACAGCCGCACCCAAAAATAAGCCCCTAAGGTCCTGGCCCCCCAAGTTCGTCCGTCGCAAAATGCCCAAAATGGGGTGGGCGCATGCAGCCTGGGGAGGGCTGGCCAACTTCATCCAGCAGACTCCGGAATGGGGCGAGACTTCCTGTGAGTGCCTCTCTCTGTGTGCCAAAATAGGTTGGTGGCACAGCTGCGACCAAAATAAGCTCCCTGTAGGGTCCCGTCCCTGCAAGTTCGTCCGTCGGGCCGCAAAAATGCCCAAAAAAGGGGTGGGGCTATAGCCTTGCGGGAGAGGCTGGCCAACTGGCCCGCCTGACTCGGAATGGGGCGAGACTTATAGCACCCTCCGATATGTTAAAATAGGCTCATGGAACAGCCGCGCCAAAATAAGCCCTCAAGGTCCCGGCGTCCCTGCTCCTCAAGTTCGGGTCCGCAGCAAAATGCCTGAAAACGGTGGCTATAGCCTTCGTGGGAGGAGCTGGCCCACTTTCGTCCGCCAGACTCGTGGAATGGGGCGAGACATTGCAGCGCCCTCCATTTACCAAAAAGAAGCCGCGGCACAACCGCGCCCAAAAATAAGCCCCTGAAGGTCATGGTCCCGTCCCCAAGTTCGCCTCTGCCGCAAAATGCCCAAAACGGGGTGGGCTATAGCCTGGGAGGGGCTGGCTAACTTCGTCCGCCTGGACTCTGAATGGGGTGAAACTCAGAGCACCCTCCTGTGCTGTGGGGCCAGGGACGCGCGGGCACAGCCACGCCAAAATAAGCACCTGGACAGTCCTGGTCCCCAAGTTCGTCCGCCCGCAAAATTCCTAAAAAACGGGTGGCTATAGCCTGGGGAGGGGGTTGGCCAACATCGTCCTGCAGACTCCGGAATGGGTGAGACTTTGTGAGCGGCTCCGTGTGCCAAAAATAGGCCACGGTCACAGCCACCCAAAAATAAGTTTCCCCAGAGATCCCGCCCCAAGTTGGGCCCGTCCGCAAAAATGCCAAAAAGGTGGGTTATAGCCTGGGGGGAGGCTACACACCTGTCCGCTGACCTGGAATGGGGCGAGACTTATGCGACCGCTCCGTGGTGCTAAAATAGGCCACGTGCAGCCGCGCCCAAAAATAAGTGGCCCCCGAAGGTCCTGGCCCCTGAAACTCGTCTCGTCGCAAAATGCCTAAACAACGGGTGGCTATAGCCTTGGGGGAGGGGCTGGACAACTTTCGGCCCGCTGGACTCTCCGGAATGGGGTGAGACTTTACGAGCGCCATCCGGCGGTGGTGTAATAGGCCAGGCTGCGGCTATAGCCGCACTCCAAAATAAGCCCCAAGTCCTGGCCCCTAAGTTCGTCTCAACAGCCGCAAAATGCTCAAAAACGGGTGGCTAGAGCCTTGGGGAGGGGGGCTGGCCAACTTCGTCCGCCGGACTCGAATGGGGCGAGACTCTTGCGCAGCGCCTCCGTGTGCTAATAGGCCGCGGGAACAGCCATGCCCAAAAATAAGCCCTCAAGGTCCTCCCCTGCTCCGTCTCGCCGCTGCAAAATGCCTAAAAACGGGTGGGCTATAGCCTTGGGGGAGGGCTGGCCGCACCCTGTCCCGCTGACTCGGAATGTGGTGAGACTTTGTGAGGCCCTCCAGGTGTTGGGCCAGGCGCGCCACAAAGCCGCGCCCAAAAATAAGCCCTGAAGGTCCCGCCCCTAAGTTCGCGTCTCTGCCGCAAAATGGCCAAAACGGGTGGGCTATAGCCTTGGGGGAGGTGCTGGCCAATCTCTGGCCTCGCCGGAGATTCGAAATGGGGCGAGATCTTGCGAGCGCCTCCGTGCAAAAATAGTCTCAAGGGCACAGCTGCGCCAAAATAAGGGCCTGTCCCAAGTTCGTCTGGCCGCAAAATGCCTAAAATGGGTGGGCTTATAGCTCGGGAGGGGTTGGCTCACTTCGTCTGGGCCGGATTGGGAATAAGTGAGATGGCAGCGCTCTCGTGTGCTGGGGACAAGCCACATGGGCATAGTTGCGCCCAAAAAGGTTTCAAGGTCCCATCCCCACCCGTCCGCCGTGAAATGCTCTCAAACGGGTGGGCTATAGCCTGGGGGAGGGCTGGCCAACTTCATCCACCCGGACTCGGAACGGGCGAGACTCCTACGAGCACCCTCCGAGTGCCAAAAATAGGAGGCACAGGCTCGCCAAAAAAATAAGACCCCGAAGGTCCTGCCCCCAAGTTCGCCCGCTGCAAAAATGCCTAAAACGTTGGGCGATGCAGCCTGGGGAAGGGGCTGGACACCCTGTCTCATTGATCTGACCCACAGATTGCGTAGCACTCAGATGGGTTGGGAAAGAAGCCAAGGACACAGCCGCGCCCAAAATAAGCCCCCGGCTGTCCCGCCTGCCTCGTCCTCGCCTAGTAAATGCCTGTGGCAAAACGGGTGGGCTATAGCCTTGGGGGAGGGCTGCCCTGTCCGCTGACTCGGAATGGGACGCAGATCTTGCGAAGGCCTCCGTGTGCTGTGGGCCAGGCTAATACAGCTAAAATAAGCCTCGAAGGTCCTGGCCCTAGCAATAACTGAAACGAAA
>JASUUJ010000054.1:0-111067 GCA_030449895.1 Citrus mangshanensis
CAATGCCAAAAATAGGCCTCGGGCACAGCCGTGCGAAAAATAAGCCCAAAGGTCCAAATCCCAAGTTAAGATCCATGCAATGCTAACAGGTGGGCTATAGCCTTGGGGAAGGGGCGGCCAACTTCATCCGCCGGACTCGGAATGGGGCGAGACTTTCAAGCGTCCTCCGTGTGCCAAAATAGGCAGCAGGCACAGCCACCTCCACAAATAAGCCCCGAAGGTCGATCCCAAGTTAAGTCGCAGCAAAAATGCCCAGCAGGTGGGCTATAGCCTTGGGGAGGGCTGGCCAACCGTCGGCGGACTCGGAATGGAAGCGAGTTTCTGGATGCCTCTGTTTGCCAAAACCGACGCGAACTGTGCGCTTAAATAAGCTTGAAGAATCCCGTCCCCAAGTTCGTCCTTGCATAAAAATGATCGAAAAGCGGGTGGGCTATAGCCTTGGGGAGGCAGCCCACTGATCGCCCGAACTTCGGAATGGGCGAGACTTTGCGAGCAACCTCCGTGTAGCCAAAAATAGGACACGGAGCACAACCCCGTCACATAAAAATAAGTACCAAAAGGTCCCCGTCACCAAGTTAGATCACGCCCTTGAATACCCAAAAAGCGGGTGCGCTTCTGGGGAGGGGCTGGCCAACAAGTCCGCGGACTCGGAATGGGCGAGACTTTACTGACCGCCCTCCGTGTGCCAAAATAGGCCGCGGGCACAGCCGTGTCAAAAAAATAAGCCCCAAGGTCCGTCCCCAGAGTTCGTCCGCCGCAAAATGCCCAAAAGCGGGTGGGCTATGGCCTTGGGGAGGCTGTGTCCAACTTCGTCCGCTGGACTTCCCGGAATGGGGCGAGACTTTGCGAGCACCCTCCGCGTGCCAAAAATACGCTGCGGGCACAGCCATGCCCAAAAATAAGCCCAGAGGTCCGTCCCCAAGTTCGTCACGCCGCAAAATGGCCCAAAAAGCGGGTGGGCTATAGCCTTGGGGGAGGGGCTGGCCAACCAAATCCACGCCCGGACTCGGAATGGGGCGAGACTTCTGACCTCCGTGCACCAAAATAGGCCGTGGGCACGGCCGTACCCAAAAATAAGCCCCGAAGGTCCCGTCCCCAGATTCGTCATACTTAAAAATGCCCAGCAGGTGGGGATATGGCTTGAGGAGGGGCTGTAGCAAGTCCACGCCCGGACTCGGAATGGGCAGAGACTGCGAAACGCCCTCCGTGTGCCAAAAAAGGCGCGGGCACAGCGCGATCAAATAAGCCCGAAGGTCCGTCCCCAAGACCGTCCGCTGCAAAAAATGCCGCGGGTGGGCTATGGCCTTGGGAAGGGCTAGCCAACTAATCCCGCTGGACTCGGAATGAGGTGAGACTGCAGAGTGCCCTCCGCGTGCCCAAAAATAGGCCGCAGGCACAGGCTGTAAGTAAGCCCGAAGGTCCGTCCCCAAGTTGCGTCCGCCAGCGAAATGGCCCCGAAAAAAGCGGGTGGGCCTATAGCCTTGGGGAGGGCTGGCCAACTTAGATCGCCCAGGTTCGAGAATGGGGGCAAGACTTTCTGAGAGCGCCCTCCGTGTAAAAATAGGCGCATTAGACACGGCCTTAAACGCCCGAAGGTCCGTCCCCAGTTCGTCGCCGCAAAATCACCCCAGCGGGTGGGCTATAGCCTTGGTGGGAGGGCTGGCGGCTCGTCCGCCCGGACTCGGAATGCCGGCGAGACTTTCGAAGGCGCCCTCTCGTTATTGCCAAAAATAGGCGTAGCGGTACAGGGTGCAAAAAAATAAACCCCGGTCCCATCCCCAAGTTCGTCCGCCGCAAAAATGCCAACGGGTGGGCTATAGCCTTGGGGAGGAGCTGTGGCGTAGCAAATCCGCGGACTCGGAATGGGGCCGAACTTTGCAAGCACCCTCATTAATGCACAAAATAGTGCGTGCGACTGCCCGGCGCTTAAAAATAAGCCCCGAAGGTCCACGTCCCCTGGTTGCGTCCGCCATAAAACTGGCCCAAAAAAGCGGGTGGGCTATAGCCTTAGGGAGGGCTGGCCAACTTCGTCCGCGGACTCGGAATAGGCGAGACTTTCACGAAACCCTCCGTGCGCCAAAAATAGGGCGTGAACGGCCTTAAAAAACCTTGAAAATTACCGTCCCTAAGTTCGTCCGCCTCAAAAATGCCCAAAAAGCGTGTGGGCTATAGCCTTGGGGAGGAGGCTGGCCAACCGTCCCGGACTCGGAATGGAGCGAGACTTTTGACGCCCTCCGTGTGCCAAAAATAGTGCCATGGCTTTAGCACGTGCCAAAAATAAGCCCGAAAAGATTTACGTCCCAAGTCGTCCGCCCCATAAAAATGCCATGAGTAGGCTATAGCCTTGAGGAAGAGGCTGTGTCAACTTAGTCATGGACTCCGGAATGGGGCGAGACTGCGAAGGCCTCCGTGTGCCAAAAATAGGACACGGTCCACAGCGCGCAAAATAAGCCCCGAAGGTCCGTCCCCGAAGTTCGTCCGCCGCAAAAATGCCCAAAAAAGCGGGTGGGCTATAGCCTTGGGGGAGGGCTGGCCAACCGTCCGCGGACTGGAATGGGAGCGAGACTGCGAGCGCCTCCGTGTGCTAAAAATAGTGCCGCAACCCAGGCTGGCAGCAAATAAGCCCCGAGGTCAGGTCCCCAAGTTCATCCGCTGTAAATGCCCAAAAAAGCGGGTGGGCTATAGCCTTGGGAAGGGCTGGCCAACTAAGTCCGCCGGACTCGAATGGACGAGACTTTGCGGCGCCTCTGAATGCCAAAAATAGAGCGCGGGCACAGCCGCACCCAAATAAGCCCCTGAAGGTCCCATCCCCCAAGTTAAAAATCCCGCCGCAAAAATACCTAGCAGGTGGGGCTATAGCAGCAGGGAAGGGCTGGCGAGCAAGTCCGCCGGACTCGGAATGGGGCGACACTCGAGCGCCCTCCGTGTGCAAAAATAGGCTCCGGGCACAGCCGCACCGTCGCTTGAAGGTCCTGACCCCATGTTCGTCGCCGCAAAAATGCCCAAGCGGTGGGTTATAGCCGCCGGGGAGGGGCGGCTTGACCGTCCGCCCGGTTCGGAATGGGGCGAAGACTTCTGCGAGCGCCCTCTGTGTGCCAAAAATAGTGCAGCGGGCACAGCCGTGCCCAAATAAGCCCGAAAGGTCCGTCCCCAAATTCGTCCGCCCTTAAAAATGCCCAAAAGCGGGTAGGCTATAGCCTTGGGGGAAAGGGAGCGTAACTTCGTCGCCCGGTTCGGAATGGGGCGAGACTTTGCGAGAAGGCCTCCGTGTACCCAAAAATGAGACCGCGGTCACAGCCACGCAAAAATAAGCCGGTCGTCCCCAAGTTGATCCGCGCCAAAAATGCCCAAAACAGTGGGCGATAGCCTTGAGGAGGGCTGGCCCACTTGGTCTGCCGGACTAGGAATAGGGCGAGACTGCGGCGGCCTCCGTGTGTGCCAAAAATAGACGCGGGCACTGCAGCAGCAAAATAAGCGAAAGGTCCGTCCCCAAGTTAGGTCACATAAAATGCCCAAAAGCGGGTTGGGCTATAGCAGCAGGGGGAGGGGCTGGCCAACTTCGTCCGCGGACTGCGGAATGGGCGAGACTTGCTGAGCGCCCTCCGTGTACCCAAATAAGCCATGGACACAGCCGCGCCCAAAAATAGACCACGAAGCCACCGGTCAAATCCCCAAGCACAAATCGCCGGAAAAATGCCCAGAAAAGCGGGTGGAAACATAGCGCCCAGGGGAGGGATGGCCAACCGTCCAGCGGACTCAGATGGGGCGAGACTACGAGCGCCCTCCGTGTGTAAAACAGGCATGGGCACAGCCGTGCCCAAATAAGCCCCGAAGTCCGTCCCAAATTGCGTCCATTAGCAAAAATGCCCAAAAATGTGAGTGGGCTATAAGAGAGAGAGGGCTGGCCCCGCGAATCCCGCCGGACTAGGCTGAGGCGAGACTGCCGGCAGCCTCCGTGTACTAAAGAATTAGTCGTGAGCACAACCATGCCTTAAAACTCTTTCCAAAAGGTCTACGTCCCCAGTTCGTCACCTGCCAAAAATGCCCAAAAGCGGGTGGGCTACATAGCCTTGAGGGGGGAGGGAGCTGCAGCCCACTTCGCCCGCCGGACCAGGTGGGGCGAGACTTTCTGACGCCCTCCGTGCCAAAAATAGGCCGTAGGCACGGCCGCTTCAAAAAGCCCCGGAGTCCGTCCCAAGTTAATCACGGCGCAAAAATGCCCAACGGGTGGGCTATAGCCTTGAGGAGGGGATGGCCAGCCGTCCGCTTGATTTCGAATAGGCGAGGCTTCTGGCGCCCTCGTGTGCCAAAAATAAGCCCGTGGACACAACGCCCAAAATAACCACAGTCCACGTCTAAGTTGTGCCCATAAATGCCAGAAAAACGGGTGGGCTACTGTATGGGGAGGGGATGGCCTTCGTCACTGGACTCGGAATGGGGCGAGACTTTCACAGCGCCCTCCGTGGCAAATAGACCGTGGGCTGGCACTTCAAGCGAAGGTCCGTCCAGTTCGTCAAGCGCAATGCCCAAAACGGGTGGGCTATAGCAGAAGGCGGGGAGGGATGGCCAACTAAATCCACTGGACCTCAGGAATGGGCGAAAAAGTCTGTGGCCGCCCTCCGTATTACCAAAAATAGACCGCGGGCTGCTTGGCGCCCAAAAGCTTGAAGGTCCGTCCACAAGTTCGTCCGTAAAAAATGCCCAAAAGGGTGGGCTATAGCCTTGGGGGAGGGCTGGCCCTTCGCCGCGGACTCAGATAGGGCGAGACCTTCGGCGCCCTCCGTGTGCCAAAAATGAGCCGCGGGCACAGCCTACGCCAAAAGCCCCGAGGTCCGTCTAAGGATTAGTGTTTAAGCCTTGAAAAAAATGCAACGGGTGGGCTATAGCCTTGGGGGAGGCTGGCCCACTTCGCCCCGCCTCGGACTCGGAATGAGGCGAGACTTCGACAAGCACCTCCGTGTGCCAAAATAGGCCGTGGGCACAGCTGCGCCCAAAAGAAGCCCCGAAGGTCCGTTGGGCCCCAAGTTCGTCCGCGCAAAACTGCCCAAAAACGGGTGGGCTATAGCCTTGGGGGAGGGGCTGGCCCACTCGCCCGCCTCGGACTCGGAATGGGAGAGACTTTCACAGCGCCTCCGTGTGCCAAAAATAGGCCGCGTTGAGCACAGCCGCACTCCAAAAGATGCCCCGAAGGTCCCGTCCCAAGTTCGGTCCGGCGCAAAAATGCCCAAAAGGGTGGGCTATAGCCTTGGGAGGAGCTGGCCCACTCGGGTCTCCGCTGACTTCGGAATGGGGAGAGACTTCTGACGCCCTCTGTGTGCAAAATAGGCCGCGGCACAGCCGCGCGCCCAAAATAGTTTTTCCCGAAGCTCCCGAGTCGTCCCCAAGTTCGTCCGGCGCAAAATGCCCAAAAACGGGTGGGCTATAGCCTTGGGGAGGGGCTCACTTCGGCCCGCCCGGACTGCGCCTGACGCGCCTCCAATGGGGCCGTGGTGCTATAGAGCCAGCCTATTTTGCACCCTCCGTGTGCCAAAAATGAGCCCACGGGCATAGCCGCCTCGCCAAAAGAAGCCCAAGGAGGTCCCGTCCCAAGTTCGTCCGATTAAAATTGCCAAAAAATGGGTGGCTATAGCCTTGGGGGAGGGGGCCCACTCGCCCGCTCGGACTCGGGAATGGGGCGCAGATTTACGAGCGCCCTCCCTGTACCAAAATAGTCGACGGTGACCGCCGCGTCAAAAGAAACGCCCGAAGGTCCCTGTCCCGGACGTCAAATAAAAGCGGGTGGGCGGCTATAGCCTTAGGGGGAGGGCTGGCCTCACTCCCTGGTCTCGCTGGGACTCGGAGATAGAGGCGAGACTTGCGAGCGCCCTCGTGTGCTAAAATAGGTCACAGTCTACAGCCGCGCTAAAAATAAAGCCCGAAGGTCCCGTCCCCAAGTTCGTCCGCCAAAAAAATGCCCAAGCGGGTGGGCTGTAGCTTTGGGGAGGGGCTGTCGAAATCTTCGCCCGGACTCGGAATGGGGCGAGACTTTGCGAGCGCCCTCCGTGTGCAAAAATCTAAGCCGCGGCACAGCCGCGCCCAAAAATAAGCGAAGGTCCACGTCGCAAAGTTCATCCGCCCCAAAAATGCGCCAAAATGCCCAAGGCAAGCCCTCCGTGGGCTATTGGGGAGGGGATGGCCAACTTCAATCCGCGGACTCGGACTCGGGAAAAGAGACTTTACGAGCGCTCCGGTGGTGCCAATGCCAAAAATGAGCTGCAGGTGCCACAGCCGTGCGCAATAATAAGCCCCCAAAGGTCCCGTCCCCAAGATCGTCCGACGCAAAAATGCCAAAAACGGGTGGCTATAGCCTTTGGGGAGGGGCTGGCCCCCTTCGCCCGCGGACTTGGAATGGGGCGAGACTTCTACGAGCGCCCTCCGTGTGCCAAAATAGGCCGCGGGCACAGCAGCTTGCCCAAAAAAGAAGCCCCGAAGGTCCCGTCCCAAGTTCGTCCGACGCAAAATGCCCAAAAAGGGTGGGCTATAGCCTTGGGGGAGGGCTGGTTGTCTTACCGTCCGCCTCGGACTCGGAATGGAACGAGACTTTACGAGGCGCCTCCGTGTTCCAAAAATAGGCCATGGTCATGCGGCGCACACAGCCCTACCCCTTCGTCGACGCAAAAATGCTGCAGTGTAAAAAACGGGTGGGCTATAGCTTCTTTGGGGAGGGGCTGGCCCACTTCGCTCACTGACTTGGAAGGGGCGAGAGACTTTACGAGCGCCTCCGTGTGCCAAAATAGTACGCCGCTGGCACAGCCGCGCCCAAAAAGAAGCCCCGAAGGTCCTGGCCCACAAGTTCGTCCCCGCAAAAATGCCCCAAAAACGCGCTTATAGCCTTGGGAGGGCTGGCCAACTTCGTCTCACGACTCGGAATGTGGGCCTAGACTTTGCGAGCGCTCTCCGTGCCAAAATAGACCATGGGCACGGCCTCGCTGGAAAAATTAGCCTCGAAGGTCCTGGCCCCAAGTTCATCCCACAGCAAAAATGCCCCGAAAAATGGTGGGCATAGGGAAGGGGGCTAAGCTGGCCAACTTCGTCCGGACTGGAATGGGGCGAGATGCGGCACCCTCCGTGTGCCAAAAAATGTTAGCTGGCTTACAAAGCCGCGGGAGCCAAAAATGTAGCAGGTCCCGTCCTACATGTTCGTCCCCGCAAAATGCCCAAAAACGGGTGTGCTATAAGAGTTCTGTAGGCTGGCCAGTCCGCCTCGGACTCTAATGAGGTGAGGAACTGCGGCTGACCTCCGCGGTACGAAAAATAGGCCACGGGCACATCCGCACTCAAAAATAAGCCACCGAGGTCCCATCCCCAAGTTCGTCATGCGCAAAATGCCCAAAACGGGCGGGCTGCAGCCTTGGGGAGGGCTGTGCCAACTAAATCGTCCGGCCTCGGACTCGGAATGGGGGAGACTGCGGCGCCCTCTCAGGAAACAAAATAGGCTCGCGCGGGCACAGCCTGGCCCAATAATAAGCCCCGAAGGTCCCGTGGGCCCCAAGTTCATCCACCATGAAAATGCTGAAAAATCGGGTGGGCTATAGCCTTGGGGGAGGGGGCACACACCGTCCGCCGGACTCGGAATGGGGCGAGACTTTGCGAGCGGCCTCCGTGTGCCAAAAAAATAAAGGCAGGCAAAGCCTCGCCCAATAATAAGCAGCCCGAAGGTCCTTGTCCCCAAGTTCCTCCACCGCAAGCAAAAATGCCCAAAAACGGGTGGGCTATAGCCTTGCAGGGGAGGAGGCTGGTGGCAAATCCGCCGGACTCGGAATGGGGCGAGACTTTGCGAGCGGCCTCCGGTGCCGTGCCAAAAATGGCCGTGGGCACAGCCTGCCTATGTCGCCCCGAAGGTCCCGTCCCCAAGTTCGTCCACCGCAAAAATGCCCAAAAAATGGGTGGGCTATAGCCTTGGGGGAGGGAGCTGGCCATGCAAATCCGCGACTCGTTTCCGGAAATGGGCGAGACTTTGCGAGCGCCCTCCGTGTCACGAAAAAAATGAGCCACGGCACTTTGCCATTGTACCCAAAAATAAGCCACTGAAGGTCCACGTCCCCAAGTTCGGTCAAAATCGCCGAAAAATGCCCAACGGGTGGGCTATAGCCTTTGGGGGAGGCTGGGCTTTCAACTCCCGTGGCGGACTCGGAATGGGGCGAGACTACGAGCGCTCTCCGTGTGCCAAAAATAGGCCGTGGCACCTCGCCCAAAAATTAGCTTGAAGGTCCCGTCCCCAAGTTAGATAAAACGCCGCAAAATGCCCAAGCAGCGGGTGGGCTATGGCCTTGGGGGAGGGGCTGTTGGCACCGTCCCGCCCGGACTCGGAATGGGCGAGACTTGTGAGCGGCCTCCGTGTGCCAAAAATGAGGCCGCGTGCACAGCGCCCGAAAAATAAGCTCAAGGTCCACCCAAGTCCCCACGTCATCCAGCTTAAAATGCCCAAAACACATGGGTGGGAAATTCTATAGCCTTGGGGGAGGGCTGGCCAAGCTCGTCCGCCGGACTCGGAATGGGCGAGACTGCGACAGCGCCCTCCGTGTGCCGAAATAGACAGCGAGGCACAGCTGCACTCCAAAAATAAGCCACCGAAGGTCCGTCCCCAAGGATTCGCCGTCCGCTCTAAAATCCCCAAGCGGGTGTATGGCCTTGGGGGAGGGCTGGCCAACCGTCCGCCCCGGACTCGAATGGGGGCGAGACTTTGGGAGCACCTCAGGTGTGCCAAAAATATGCAGGGACATGGGGCACAGCTGCGCCCAAAATAAGCCCTGAAGGTCCCGTCTCCAAGTCGTCCCACCGCAAAAATGCCTGCGGGTGGGCTATAGCCTTCCAGGGAGGGCTGGCCAACAAATCCGCCGGACTCGGAATGGGGCGAGACTTGCGAGCGCCTCCGTGTGCCAAAAATAGGCCGTGGAAAAAGCCGCGGCCAAAAATAAGTTCCCAAAGGTCCTGGCCCACAAGTTCGTCTGCCCCGCAAAAGCTAAAAAAAGGGGGTGTGCTATAGCCTTGGGGGAGGGGCTGGCCAACTAAATCCGCCCGGACTCGGAATGGGCGGACTGCGCGCGCTCTCCGTGGTGCCAAGGCCGTGGACACAGCCCTGCCCAAAATTTGCCCCGAAGGTCCCGTCCCCAAGTTCATCCCCCCGCACCTTGAAATGCCCAAAAGCGGCTATAGCCTCGGGGAGGGCTGGCCAACCCCCGTCCGCGGACTCGAATGGGGCGAGATTCACGAGCACCCTCCGTGTGCCAAAGCGCACAGGCCACGGTCAAAGCTGTGGCCAAAAATAAGCCCGAAGGTCCCGTCCACAAGTTCGTCCCCCTTGCAAAATGCCCAGCACCGGGGTGTGCTGCCTTGGGGAGAGGGGGCTGGGTTGGCAAATTCGTCCGCTGGACTCGGAATGGGGCGAGACTTTGCGAGCGGCCTCTGTGTACGAAAAATAGGCAGCGGGCACAGTCGTACCCAAAAATAAGCCACCGAAGGTCCCGTCCCCAAGTTCGACCGTCGCAAAAATGCCCAAAACGGGGCTATAGCCTTGGTGAGCTGGCCAACTTCGTCCGCCCCGGACCGAATGGGGCGAGACTTTGCAGCGCTCCGTGTGCTAAAAATAGGCGCGGGAAAGCGCGGCCAAAATAAGGCCCAAGGTCCCGTCACAAGTTCTGTCCCCATAAAAATGCCCAAAACGGGTGTGCTATAGCCTGGGGGAGGGCTGACCAACTTCGTCCGCCGACTCTGGAATGGGGCGAGACTTTGCAGCGCCTCCGTGTGCCAAAAATGGGCCGTGGGCACAGTATCGCCAAAAATTAGCCCCAAGGTCCCGTCCCCCAAGTTCATCCCTGCAAAATGCCAAAAACGGGTGGGCTATAGCCTTGGGAGGGGCTGGCCAACTTCGGTCCGCTGACTCGGAATGGGGCAGACTTTGCATGAGCACCCTCTGTGTGTGCCAAATAGGCCACGGACAAAGCCGTGGCAAAAATAAGCCCTCAAGGTCCCGCGCCCACAAGTTCGCCCCAAAATGCCCAAAACGGTGTGCTATAGCCTGGGGGAGGGCTGGCCAACTTCGTCCGCCTCCTTTGGACTCCTAATGGGGTGAGACTTTGCGAGCGGCCTCCGTGTACGAAAAATAGGCTGCGGGCACAGCCGTACCCAAAAATAAGCCACCGAAGGTCCCGTCCCCAAGTTCGTCCGTCGCAAAAATGCCCAAAAAACGGGCGGGCTATAGCTTTGGGGGGAGGGGCTGGCCAACTTCGTCCGCCGGACTCGGAATGGGGGAGACTTTGCGAGTGCCCTCCGTGTGCCAAAAATAGGCTGCGGGCACAGCCTGGCCCAATAATAAGCCCCCGAAGGTCCCGTCCCCAAGTTCATCCACCGCAAAAATGCCCAAAAAACGGGTGGGCTATAGCCTTGGGGGGAGGGGCTGGCCAACTTCTGTCCGCGGACTCGGAATCGGGTGAGATTTGCGAGCACCCTCCGTGTTACCAAAGAGGGCCACTACTGACAATGGCAAAAAATAGCCGAAGGTCCCACACTGGGATTCCACAAGTCCCCGCGAAAATGCCCAAACGGTGTGTGCTATAGCCTGGGAGGGGCTGGCTAACAAATTCGTCCGCTGACTCGGAATGGGTCGAGACTTTGCGAGCGGCCTCAAGGTGTGGTGCCAAAAATGGGGGCCAGGCCGTGGGCACAGCCTCGCCAATAAGCCCCCGAAGGTCCCGCTCCTAAGTTCGTCCACCCTTGAAATGCCCAAAAACGCCAAAATGGGCTATAGCCTGGGGGGAGGGCTGGCTAACTTCGCCGGACTCGGAATGGGGCGAGAATTTGCGAGCGCCCTCCGTGTGGCCACGAAAAATAGGCACTAGACACAGCCGTACCCAAAAATAAGCCACCGAAGGTCCCGTCCCAAGTTCGCCTGAAAAATGCCCAAAAAACGGGTGGCCTATAGCCTTGGGGGGAGGGGCTGGCCAACTTCGTCCGCCGGACTCGGAATGGGGCGAAACTTTGGGAGCACCCTCCGTGTGCCAAAACTATGCTGCGGGCACAGCCGCGCCCAAAAATAATCCCCCGAAGGTCCCGTCTCCAAGTTCGTCCACCGCAAAAATGCCCACAAAACGGGCGGGCTATAGCAGGGGGAGGGCTGGCTAACTTCGTCCCGAGCGGACTCGGAATGGGGCGAAACTTTGCGAGCGCTCTCCGTGTGCCAAAATAGGCCGTGGGCACAGCCTCGCCCAAGGTAGCCCCGAAGGAAAGAGGTCCCGTCCTGAGTTCATCCCCGCAAAATGCCCAAAAACGCGGGTGGGCTATAGCCTTGGGGGAGGGGCTGCTGTGCCAACAAATTCGCTCGGACTTCGGAATCGGGTGAGACTTTGCGAAGCACCTCCGTGTGCTAAAAATGAGCCACGGACAAAGCCGTGGCAAAATAAGCCCCCGAAGGTCCCGTCCACAAGTTCGTCCCCAAAAAATGCCCAAAACGGGAAACTATAGCCTTTGGGAGGGGCTGGCCAACTCGTCGCGGACTCGGAATGGGCGATTTCTGCAGCACCCTCCGTGTGGGCTAGGGCCGCAGGCACTGCCGTACCCAAAATAAGCCACCGAAGGTCCCGCCCCAAGCGTGCTGTCGAAAAATGCCCAAAAAACGGGTGGGCTATAGCCTTGGGGGGAGGGGCTGGCCAACTTCGTCCGCCGGACTCGGAATGGGCCGAAACTTTGGGAACACCCTCCGTGTGCCAAAACTATGCTGCGGGCACAGCCGCGCCCAAAAATAAGCCCCCGAAGGTCCCGTCTCCAAGTTCGTCCACCGCAAAAATGCCCACAAAACGGGTGGGCTATAGCCTTGGGGGGAGGGGCTGGCCAACTTCGTCCGCCGGACTCGGAATGGGGCGAGACTTTGCGAGCGCCCTCCGTGTGCCAAAAATAGGCTGCGGACAAAGCCGCGGCCAAAAATAAGTGCCCGAAGGTCCCGTCCACAAGTTCGTCCCCCGCAAAAATGCCCAAAAAACGGGTGTGCTATAGCCTTGGGGGGAGGGGCTGGCCAACTTCGTCCGCCGGACTCGGAATGGGGCGAGACTTTTCGAGCGCTCTCCGTGTGCCAAAAATAGACCGGGGGCACAGCCTCACCCAAAAATTAGCCCCCGAAGGTCCCGTCCCCAAGTTCATCCCCCGCAAAAATGCCCAAAAAACGGGTGGGCTATAGCCTTGGGGAGGGCTGGCCACCCCGCTTCGGCGGACTCGGAATGGGGCGAGACTTTGCGGCGGCCTCCGTGTACAGAAAAATAGGCACAGCCGTACCCAAAAATAAGCTACCGAAGGTCCCGTCCCCAAGTTCGTCCGAAAATGCCCAAAAGAAGCAACGGCGGGCTATAGCCTTGGGGGAGGGCTGGCCAACCTCAAATCCATGGACTCGGAATGGGGCGAGACTTCTGAGCGCCCTCTGTGTGTGCCGAAAATAGGCCGTGGGCACAGCCTCGCCCAATAATAAGCCCCGAAGGTCCGTCCCCAAGTTCGTCCACGCAAAATGCCCAAAACAAAGGGGGCTATAGCCTTGGGGAGGGCTGCCAACAAATCCGCCGGACTCGAATGGGGCGAGACTGCAGGCAGCCTCCGTGTACAAAATAGGACGTGGGCACAGCCGTACCCAAAAAAAAGCCACCGAAGGTCCCGTCCCCAAGTTCGTCTCACAAAATGCCCAAAACGGGCGGGCTATAGCCTTGGGGGAGGGCTGGCCCAATTTCTGCAAATCCGCCTCGGACTCGGAATGGGGCGAGACTTTGCGGCGCCCTCCGTGTGCCGAAAATAGACCATGGGCACAGCCGTACCCAAAAATAAGACACATAAGGTCCCGTCCCCAAGTTCGTCTCCGTAAAAATGCCCAAAAACGGGGCGGGCTATAGCCTTGGGAGGGATGGCCCCTAAATCCCCGCGGACTCGGAATGGGGCGAGACTTTGCGACGCTCTCCGTGTGCCAAAAATAGGCCATGGGCACAGCCTCGCCCAAAAATAAGCCACCGAAGGTCCCGTCCCCAAGTTCGTCCCGTCGCAAAATGCCCAAAAACGGGTGGGCTATAGCCTTGGGGAGGGGCTTGGCCAACTTCGTCCGCCGGACTCGGAATGGGGCGAGACTTTGCGAGCACCCTCCGTGTGCCAAAAATAGGCTGCGGGCAAAGCCGCGGCCAAAAATAAGTGCCCGAAGGTCCCGTCCACAAGTTCGTCCCCCGCAAAAATGCCCGCGGGTGTGCTAGCCTTGGGGAGGGCTGGCTAACTAAATCCGCCCGGACTCGGAATGGGGCGAGACTTTGCGAGCGCCCTCCGTTGTGCCAAAATAGGCCATGGGCACAGCCTCGCCCAAAATAAGCCACCGAAGGTCCGTCCCCAAGTTGCGTCCGTCGCAAAAATGCCCAAAAAAAGCGGGTGGCTACACCTTGGGGGAGGGCTGGCAGCCAGCAAATCCGCGGACTCGGAATGGGCGAGACTTTGGGAGCACCTCTGTGTGCCAAAAATAGGCTGCATGGCACAGCCGTGCCCAAAAATAAGCCCCGAAGGTCCCGTCTCCAAGTTCGTCCGCTGCAAAAATGCCCAAAAGGGTGGGCTATAGCCCCTTGGGGGAGGGCTGGCCAACCGTCTCGCCGGACTCGGAATGGGGCGAGACTGCGAGCGGCCTCCGTGTATGAAAAATAGGCCGGGCACAGCCGTACCCAAAAATAAGCCACAAGGTCCGTCCCCAAGTTCAGTCTCACGCAAAAATGCCCAAAAACGGGTGGGCTATAGCCTTGGGGGAGGGGCTGGCCAAGGATTCGTCCGCCGGACTTGGAATCAGACATTCGGCGCCCTCCGTGTGCCAAAAAAATAGGCCGTGGGCACAGCCTCGCCCAATAATAAGCCCAAGGTCCCGTCCCCAAGTTCGTCCACCGCAAAATGCCCAAAAGCGGGTGGGCTATAGCCTTGGGGGGGCTGGCCCACTTCATCCGCCGGACTCGGAATGGGGCGAGACTTTGCGCGCCTCCAGTCAATGTGCCAAAAACTAGGCCGTGGGCACAGCTGTCAAATAATAAGCCCCGAGGTCCGTCCCCAAGTTCGTCCACCCAAAAGCAAAATGCCCAAAAAAATATGCGGGTGGGCTATGCCTAGCCTTGGGGAGGGCTGGCCAACCCGTCCGGGACTCGGAATGGGGCGAGACTTTGCGAGCGGCCTCCGTGACCACGAAAAATAGGCCGCGTGGGCACAGCCGTACCCAAAAATAAGCCACCGAAGGTCCCGTCCCAAGTTCGTCCGTCGCAAAATGCCCAAAACGGGCCTGGGCGGCTATAGCGGGGGAGGGCAACACTCGGCGAGAAATAAGCCCAAAAAGCGGGGGCCGGGAGGGGCTGGCCTCCAGCGGACTGGAATGGGGCGAGACTTTGGCCCTCCGTGTGCCAAAAAACCAGCCCGCGCCAAAAATAAGGGTCGTGCGCGGACTCGGAGGGCTGGCCAACTCACTGGGCGAGACTGCGAGCGCCAGCCAAAATAAGCCCTCCCACCCAAGTTCGTGCCCAAAAAGCGGTATAGGGGCGGGGACTCCGCGGTTCGGAAGGGGCGAGATTTCATGCCCTCCGTGCACAAAAATAAAAAATAAGCCACCGAAGGTCCGTCCCCAAGTGCGTCCGTCGCATAAAAATGCCCAAAAACGGGTGGGCTATAGCCTTGGGAGGGCTGGCCAACAAATCCGCCGGACTCGGAATGGGGCGAAACTTTGGGAGCACCCTCCGTGTGCCAAAAATATGCCGCAGGCACAGCCGCGCCCAAAAATAAGTCCCCGAAGGTCCCGTCTCCAAGTTCGTCCACCGCAAAAATGCCCACAAAACGGGTGGGCTATAGCCTTGGGGGGAGGGGCTGGCCCACTTCGTCCGCCGGACTCGGAATGGGGCGAGACTTTGCGAGCGCCCTCTGTGTACGAAAAATAGGCCGCGGGCACAGCCGTACCCAAAAATAAGCCACCGAAGGTCCCGTCCCGAAGTTCGTCCGTCGCAAAAATGCCCAACAAACGGGTGGGCTATAGCCTTGGGGGGAGGGCTGGCCAACTTCGTCCGCCGGACTCGGCATGGGGCGAGACTTTGCAGCGCCTCCGTGTACGAAAAAATAGGCCAGGCACAGCCGTACAAAAATAAGCCACCGAAGGTCCTGTCCCCAAGTTCGTCGTCCGCAAAAATGCCCAAAAAGCGGGTGTACTATAGCCTTGGGGAGGGCTGGCCAACAAATCCGCCCGGACTCGGAATGGGGCGAGACTTTACGAGTGCCCTCCGTGTACCAAAAATAGGTCACGGGCACAGCCGTGCCCAAAAATAAGCCACCAAAGGTCCCGTCCCCAATTTTGTCCGCCGCAAAAATGCCACAAAAACGGGTGGGCTGTAGCTTTGGGGGAGGCTGGCCATGACTCGTCTGCGGACTCTAATGGGGCGAGACTTTGGGAGCACCCTCCGTGTGCCAAAAATAGGCCGCGGGCACAGCCGCGCCCAAAAATAAGCCCCCGAAGGTCCCGTCCCCAAGTTCGTCCGCCGCAAAAATGCCCAAAAAACGGGTGGGCTATAGCCTTGGGGGGAGGGGCTGGCCAACTTCGTCCGCCGGACTCGGAATGGGACGAGACTTTGCGAGCGGCCTCCGTGTACGAAAAATAGGCCGCGGGCACAGCCGTACCCAAAAATAAGCCACCGAAGGTTCCGTCCCCAAGTTCGTCCGTCGCAAAAATGCCCAAAAAACGGGTGGGCTATAGCCTTGGGGGGAGGGGCTGGCCAACTTCGTCCGCCGGACTCGGAAAAGGCCGAGCCGTGCGAGCACCCTCCGTGTGAAAAATATAGGCCGCGGGCACAGCCGCGCCCAAAAATAAGCCCCCGAACGTCCCGTTCCCAAGTTCGTCCGCCGCAAAAATGCCCAATAAACGGGTGGGCTATATAGCCTTGGGGGGAGGGGCTGGCCAACTTCGTCCGCCGGACTCGGAATGGGGCAAGACTTTGCGAGCGCCCTCCGTGTGCCAAAAATAGGATGCAGGCACAGCCGCGCCAAAAAATAACCGCCCGAAGGTCCCGTCCCCAAGTTCGTCCGCCGCAAAAATGCCCAAACAACGGGGGGGCTATAGCCTTGGGGGGAGGGGCTGGCCAACATCGTCCGCCGGACTCGGAATGGGGCGAGACTTTGCGAGCGCCCTCCGTGTGCCAAAAATATGCCGCGGGCACAGCCGCGCCCAAAAATAAGCCCCCGAAGGTCCGGTCCCCAAGTTCGTCCGCCGCAAAAATGCCCAAACAACGGGTGGGCTATAGCCTTGGGGGGAGGGGCTGGCCAACTTCGTCCGCCGGACTTGGAATGGGGCGAGTCTTTGCGAGCGCCCTCCGTGTGCCAAAAATAGGCCGCGGGCACAGCCGCCCCTAAAAATAAGCCCCCGAAGCTCCCGTCCCCAAGTTCGTCCGCCGCAAAAATGCCCAATAAACGGGTGGGCTATAGCCTTGGGGGGAGGGGCTGGCCAACTTCGTCCGCCGGGCTCGGAAAGGGGCGAGACTGTGCGAGCGGCCTACGTGTGCCAAAAAAAGGCGGCGGACGCAGCCGCACCCAAAAATAAGCCCCCGAAGGTCCCGTCCCCAAGTTCGTCTGCCGCAAAAATGCCCAAAAAACGGGTGGGCTATAGCCTTGGGAGGAGGGGCTGGCCAACTTCGTCCGCCGGACTCGGAATGGGGCGAGACTTTGCAAGCGCCCTCCATGTACCAAAAATAGGCCGCGGGCACAACCGCGCCCAAAAATAAGCCCCCGAAGGTCCCGTCCCCAAGTTCGTCCGCCGCAAAAATGCCCAAACAACGGGTGGGCTATAGCCTTGGGGGGAGGGGCTGGCCAACATCGTCCGCCGGACTCGGAATGGGGCGAGACTTTGCGAGCGCCCTCCGTGTGCCAAAAATAGACGCATGGCACAGCCGTGACTAAAAATAAGCACCGGAAGGTCCTCCCCAAGTTAAAAATGCCCAAAAGCGGGTGGGCTGTAGCCTTGGAGGGAGGTGCTTGCCCACTTCGTCCGACGGACTCGGAATGGGGCGACACTTTCCGAACGCCATACATGTGCCAAAAATAGGCCGCGGCACAGCCGTGCCTAAAAATAAAGCGCCTGAGTCCCGTCCCAAGTTCGTCCGCAAAATGCCCAAAAAGCGGGTGGACTACAGGCCTTGGGGGAGGGCTGGCCCACTCTGTCCGCCGGACTCGGAATGGGGCGAGACTTTGCGAGCGCCCTCCGTGTGCCAAAAATAGGCCCTGGGCACAGCCGTGCCCAAAACTAAGCGCCCGAAGGTCCCGTCCCCAAGTTCATCCGCCGCACAAATGCCCAATAAACTGGTGGGCTTTAGCCTTGGCGGGAGGGGCTGGCCAAGCGTCCGCCGGACTCGGAATGGGACGATACTTTGCGAGCGCCCTCCGTGTGCCAAAAATAGGCCGTGGGCACAGCCGCGCCCAAAAACAAGTCCCCAAAGGTCCCGTCCCCAAGTTCGTCCGCCGCAAAAATGCCCAAAAAACTGGTGGGCTATAGCCTTGGCGGGAGGGGCTGGCCAAGTTCGTCCGCCGGACTCGGAATGGGACGAGACTTTGGGAGCGCCCTCCGTGTGCAAAAATAGTCCACGGGCAGAGCCGCACCCAAAGGTCCCGTCCCCAAGTTCGTCCGCCGCAAAAATGCCCAAAAAACGGCTGGGCTATAGCCTTGGGGGGAGGGGCTGGCCCACTTCGTCCGCCGGACTCGGAATGGGGTGAGACTTTGCGAGCGCCCTCCGTGTGCCAAAAATAGGCCGCGGGCACAGCTGCGCCCAAAAATAAGCCCCCGAAGGTCCCGTCCGCAAGTCCGTCCGCCGCAAAAATGCCCAAAGAACGGGTGGGCTATAGCCTTGGGGGGAGGGGCTGGCCAACTTCGTCCGCTGGACTCGGAATCGGGCGAGACTTTGCGAGCGCCCTCCGTGTGCCAAAAATAGGCCGCGGCCACAGCCACGCCCAAAAATAAGCCCCCGAAGGTCCCGTCCCCAAGTTCATCCGCCGCAAAAATGCCCAAAAAACGGGTGGGCGATATCTTTGGGGGGAGGGGCTGGCCAACTTCGTCCGCCGGACTCGGAATGGGGCGAGACTTTATAGCGCCTCCGTGTGCTAAAATAGGCCGCGGCACAGCCAAAAATAAGCACCGGGTCCCACCCCCACGTTCGTCCGCCTCAAAAATGCCCAAAAAACGGGTGGGCTATAGCCTTGGGGGGAGGGGCTGGCCAAGTTCGTCCGCCGGACTCGGAATGGGGCGACACTTTCCGAACGCTCTCCATGTGCAAAAATAGTCCGCGGGCAGAGCCATGCCCAAAAATAAGCACCCAAAGGTCCCGTCCCCAAGTTCGTCCGCCGCAAAAATGCCCAAAAAACGGGTGGGCTATAGCCTTGGGGGGAGGGGCTGGCCCACTTCGTCCGCCGGACTTGGAATGGGGCGAGACTTTGCGAGCGCCCTCCGTGTGCCAAAAATAGGCCGCGGGTACAGCTGCGCCCAAAAATAAGCCCCCGAAGGTCCCGTCCGCCAGTCCGTCCGCCGCAAAAATGCCCAAAGAACGGGTGGGCTATAGCCTTGGGGGGAGGGGCTGGCCAACTTCGTCCGCTGGACTCGGAATCGGTCGAGACTTTGCGAGCGCCCTCCGTGTGCCAAAAATAGGCCGCGGCCACAGCCACGCCCAAAAATAAGCCCCCGAAGGTCCCGTCCCCAAGTTCATCCGCCGCAAAAATGCCCAAAAAACTGGTGGGCTATAGCCTTGGCGGGAGGGGCTGGCCAAGTTCGTCCGCCGGACTCGGAATGGGACGATACTTTGCGAGCGCCCTCCGTGTGCCAAAAATAGGCCGCGGGCACAGCCGCGCCCAAAAACAAGTCCCCAAAGGTCCCGTCCCCAAGTTCGTCCGCCGCAAAAATGCCCAAAAAACTGGTGGGCTATAGCCTTGGCGGGAGGGGCTGGCCAAGTTCGTCCGCCGGACTCGGAATGGGGCGATACTTTGAGAGCGCCCTCCGTGTGCCAAATGAGGCCGCGGTGGCGCGCCCAAAGTAAGCCCTGAAGGTCCTTGTCCCCAAGTTCGTCCGCCGCAAAATGCCCAAAAAACAGGTGGGCTATAGCCTTGGGGGGAGGGGCTGGGCAAGTTCGTCTGCCGGACTCGGAATGGGGCGATACTTTGTGATCGCCCTGCGTGTGCCAAAAATAGGCCGCGGGCACAGCCGTGCCCAAAAATAAGCACCCGAAGGTCCCGTCCCCAAGTTCGTCCACCGCAAAAATGCCCAAAAAACGGGTGGGCTGTAGCCTTGGGGGGAGGGGCTGGCCCACTTCGTCCGCCGGACTCGGAATGGGTCGAGACATTGCGAGCACCCTCCGTGTGCCAAAAATAGGCCGCGGGTACAGCTGCGCCCAAAAATAAGCCCCCGAAGGTCCCGTCCGCAAGTCCGTCCGCCGCAAAAATGCCCAAAGAACGGGTGGGCTATAGCCTTGGGGGGAGGGGCTGGCCAACTTCGTCCGCTGGACTCGGAATCGGTCGAGACTTTGCGAGCGCCCTCCGTGTGCCAAAAATAGGCCGCGGCCACAGCCACGCCCAAAAATAAGCCCCCGAAGGTCCCGTCCCCAAGTTCGTCCGCCGCAAAAATGCCCAAACAACGGGTGGGCTATAGCCTTGGGGGCAGGGGCTGGCCAACATCGTCCGCCGGACTCGGAATGGGGCGAGACTTTGCGAGCGCCCTCCGTGTGCCATAAATAGGCCGCGGGCACAGCCGTGACCAAAAATAAGCACCGGAAGGTCCCGTCCCCAAGTTCGTCCGCCGCAAAAATGCCCAAAAAACGGGTGGGCTGTAGCCTTGGGGGGAGGGGCTGGCCCACTTCGTCCGCCGGACTCGGAATGGGGCGACACTTTCCGAACGCCCTACATGTGCCAAAAATAGGCCGCGGGCACAGCCGTGCCCAAAAATAAGCGCCCGAAGGTCCCGTCCCCAAGTTCGTCCGCCGCAAAAATGCCCAAAAAACGGGTGGACTACAGCCTTGGGGGGAGGGGGCTGGCCCACTTCGTCCGCCGGACTCGGAATGGGGCGAGACTTTGCGAGCGCCCTCCGTGTGCCAAAAATAGGCCCTGGGCACAGCCGTGCCCAAAAATAAGCGCCCGAAGGTCCCGTCCCCAAGTTCATCCGCCGCAAAAATGCCCAAAAAACTGGTGGGCTATAGCCTTGGCGGGAGGGGCTGGCCAAGTTCGTCCGCCGGACTCGGAATGGGACGATACTTTGCGAGCGCCCTCCGTGTGCCAAAAATAGGCCGTGGGCACAGCCGCGCCCAAAAACAAGTCCCCAAAGGTCCCGTCCCCAAGTTCGTCCGCCGCAAAAATGCCCAAAAAACTGGTGGGCTATAGCCTTGGCGGGAGGGGCTGGCCAAGTTCGTCCGCCGGACTCGGAATGGGACGAGACTTTGGGAGCGCCCTCCGTGTGCAAAAATAGTCCACGGGCAGAGCCGCACCCAAAGGTCCCGTCCCCAAGTTCGTCCGCCGCAAAAATGCCCAAAAAACGGCTGGGCTATAGCCTTGGGGGGAGGGGCTGGCCAACTTCGTCCGCACGACTCGGAATTGGGTTAGACTTTGCAGCGCCTCCGTGTGCCAAAAATAGGCGCCACAGCCACGCCAAAAATAAGCCCCGAAGGTCCCGTCCCCAAGTTCATCCGCCGCAAAATGCCCAAAATGGTGGGCTATAGCCTTGGCGAGGGGCTAGCTGTCCGCCCGGACTCGGAATGGGACGATACTTACGAGCGCCTCCGTGTGCTAGGCCGGGCACAGCCGCGCCAAAAACAAGTCCCCAAAGGTCCCGTCCCCAAGTTCGTCCGCCGCAAAAATGCCCAAAAAACTGGTGGGCTATAGCCTTGGCGGGAGGGGCTGGCCAAGTTCGTCCGCCGGACTCGGAATGGGACGATACTTTGCGAGCGCCCTCCGTGTGCCAAAAATAGGCCGCGGGCACAGCCGCGCCCAAAAACAAGTCCCCAAAGGTCCCGTCCCCAAGTTCGTCCGCCGCAAAAATGCCCAAAAAACAGGTGGGCTATAGCCTTGGGGGGAGGGGCTGGGCAAGTTCGTCTGCCGGACTCGGAATGGGGCGATACTTTGTGATCGCCCTCCGTGTGCCAAAAATAGGCCGCGGGCAAAGCCGTGCCCAAAAATAAGCACCCGAAGGCCCCATCCCCAAGTTCGTCCGCAAAAATGCCCAAAAACGGTGGGCTATAGCCTTGGGGGAGGGCTGGCTAACTTGTCCGCCGGACTGGAATGGGGACGATACTTTGCGAGCGCCTCCGTGTGCCAAAAATAGGCCGCGGCAAAGCCGCGCCCAAAACAAGTCCCCAAAGGTCCCGCCCCAAGTTCGTCCCGCAAAATGCCCAAAAACAGGTGGCTATAGCCTTGGGGGGAGGGGCTGGGCAAGTTCGTCTGCCGGACTCGGAATGGGGCGATACTTTGTGATCGCCCTCCGTGTGCCAAAAATAGGCCGCGGGCAAAGCCGTGCCCAAAAATAAGCACCCGAAGGTCCCGTCCCCAAGTTCGTCCACCGCAAAAATGCCCAAAAAACGGGTGGGCTGTAGCCTTGGGGGGAGGGGCTGGCCCACTTCGTCCGCCGGACTCGGAATGGGTCGAGACATTGCGAGCACCCTCCGTGTGCCAAAAATAGGCCGCGGGCACAGTCGCGCCCAAAAATAAGCGCCCGAAGGTCTCGTCCCCAAGTTCATCCGCCGCAAAAATGCCCAAAAAACGGGTGGGCGATATCTTTGGGGGGAGGGGCTGGCCAAGTTCGTGTGCTAAAAATAGGCTGCGGGCACAGCCGTGCCCAAAAATAAGCGCCCGAAGGTCCCGTCCCCAAGTTCGTCCGCCGCAAAAATGCCCAAAAAACTGGTGGGCTATAGCCTTGGCGGGAGGGGCTGGCCAAGTTCGTCCGCCGGACTCGGAATGGGACGATACTTTGCGAGCGCCCTCCGTGTGCCAAAAATAGGCCGCGGGCACAGCCGCGCCCAAAAACAGGTCCCCAAAGGTCCCGTCCCCAAGTTCGTCCGCCGCAAAAATGCCCAAAAAACAGGTGGGCTATAGCCTTGGGGGGAGGGGTTGACCAAGTTCGTCCGCCGGACTCGGAATGGGGCGACACTTTCCGAACGCCCTCCACGAGCTAAAAATAGGCCGAGGGCACAGCCTTGCCCAAAAATAAGCACCCGAAGGTCCCATCCCCAAGTTCGTCCGCCGCAAAAATGCCCAAAAAACGGGTGGGCTATAGCCTTGGGGGGAGGGGCTGGCCAAGTTCGTCCGCCGGACTCGGAATGGGGCGACACTTTCCAAACGCCCTCCACGTGCCAAAAATAGGCCGAGGGCACAGCCGTGCCCAAAAATAAGCACCTGAAGGTCCCGTCCCCAAGTTCGTCCGCCGCAAAAATGCCCAAAAAACGGGTGGACTACAGCCTTGGGGGGAGGGGGCTGGCCAACTTCGTCCGCCGGACTCGGAATGGGGCGAGACTTTGCGAGTGCCCACCGTGTGCCAAAAATAGGCCGTGGGCACAGCCACACCCAAAAATAAGTGCCCGAAGGTCCCGTCCCCAAGTTTGTCCGCCGCAAAAATGCCCAAAAAATGGGTGGGCTATATCCTTGGGGGGAGGGGCTGGCCCAGTTCGTCCGCCGGACTCGGAATGGGAGGAGACTTTGCGAGTGCCCTATGTGTGCCAAAAATAGGCCGTGGCACAGCCGCGCCCAAAAATAAGCGCCCGAAGGTCCCATCCCCAAGTTCGTCCGCCGCAAAAATGCCCAAAAAACGGGTGGGCTATAGCCTTGGGGGGAGGGGCTGGCCAAGTTCGTCCGCTGTACTCGGAATGAGGCGAGACTTTGTGAGTGCCCTCCGTGTGCCAAAAATAGGTCGTGGCACAGCTGCGCCCAAAAATAAGCGCCCGAAGGTCCCGTCCCCTAGTTCGTCCGCCGCAAAAATGCCCAAAAAACGGGTGGGCTATAGCCTTGGGGGGAGGGGCTGGCCAAGTTCGTCCGCCGGACTCGGAATGGGGCGAGACTTTGCGAGTGCCCACCGTGTGCCAAAATTAGGCCATGGGCACAGCCGCGCCCAAAAATAAGCGCCTGAAGGTCCCGTCCCCAAGTTTGTCCGCCGCAAAAATGCCCAAAAAACGGGTGGGCTATAGCCTTGGGGGGAGGGGCTGGCAAAGTTCGTCCGCCGGACTCGGAATGGAGCGAGACTTTGCGAGCGCCGTCCGTGTGCCAAAAATAGGCATCGGGCACAGCCGCGACAAAAAATAAGCGCCTGAAGGTCCCGTCCCCAAGTTCGTCCGCCGCAAAAATGCCCAAAAAACGGGTGGGCTATAGCCTTGGGGGGAGGGGCTGGCCAAGTCCGTCCGCCGGACTCGGAATGGGGCGAGACTTCGCGAGCACCCTCCGTGTGCCAAAAATAGGCCGCGGCACAACCGCGCCCAAAAATAAGCGCCCGAAGGTCCCGTCCCCAAGTTCGTCTGCCGCAAAAATGCCCAAAAAACGGGTGGGCTATAGCCTTGGGGGGAGGGGCTGGCCAAGTTCGTCCGCCGGACTCGGAATGGGGCGAGACTTTGCGAGTGCCCACCGTGTGCCAAAAATAGGCCGCGGGCACAGCCGTACCAAAAAATAAGTGCCCGAAGGTTCCGTTCCCTAGTTCGTCCGCCGCAAAAATGCCCAAAAAACGGGTGGGCTATAGGCTTGGGGGGTGGGGCTGGCCAAGTTCGTCCGCCGGCCTCAGAATGAGGCGAGACTTTGCGAGTGCCCTCCGTGTGCCAAAAATAGGCTGCGGGCACAGCCTCACCCAAAAATAAGTGCCCGAAGGTCCCATCCCCAAGTTCGTCTACCGCAAAAATGCCCAAAAAATGGGTGGGCTATATCCTTGGGGGGAGGGGCTAGCCCAGTTCGTCCGCCGGCCTCGGAATGGGGCGAGACTTTGCAAGCGCCCTCCATGTGCCAAATATAGGCCGCGGGCCCAGCCGCACCCAAAAATAAGCTCCCGAAGGTCCCGTCCCCAAGTTCGTCCCCCGCAAAAATGCCCAAAAAATGGGTGGGCTATAGCCTTGGGGGGAGGGGCTGGCCAAGTTCGTCCGCCGGACTCGGAATGGGGTGAGACTTTGCGAGTGCCCACCGTGTGCCAAAAATAGGCCGCGGGCACAGCCACACCCAAAAATAAGTGCCCGAAGGTCCCGTCCCCAAGTTTGTCCGCCGCAAAAATGCCCAAAAAATGGGTGGGCTATAGCCTTGGGGGGAGGGGCTGGCCAAGTTCGTCCGCTGTACTCGGAATGAGGCGAGACTTTGCGAGTGCCCTCCGTGTGCCAAAAATAGGCCGTGGCACAGTTGCGCCCAAAAATAAGCGCCCGAAGGTCCCGTCCCCTAGTTCGTCCGCCGCAAAAATGCCCAAAAAACGGGTGGGCTATAGCCTTGGGGGGAGGGGCTGGCAAAGTTCGTCCGCCGGACTCGGAATGGAGCGAGACTTTGCGAGCGCCCTCCGTGTGCCAAAAATAGGCATCGGGCACAGCCGTGACAAAAAATAAGCGCCTGAAGGTCCCGTCCCCAAGTTCGTCCGCCGCAAAAATGCCCAAAAAACGGGTGGGCTATAGCCTTGGGGGGAGGGGCTGGCCAAGTTCGTCCGCCGGACTCGGAATGGGGCGAGACTTCGCGAGCACCCTCCGTGTGCCAAAAATAGGCCGCGGCACAGCCGCGCCCAAAAATAAGCGCCCGAAGGTCCCGTCCCCAAGTTCGTCCGCCGCAAAAATGCCCAAAAAACGGGTGGGCTATAGCCTTGGGGGGAGGGGCTGGCCAAGTTCGTCCGCCGGACTCAGAATGGGGCGAGACTTTGCGAGTGCCCACCGTGTGCCAAAAATAGGCCGCGGGCACAGCCGTACCAAAAAATAAGTGCCCGAAGGTTCCGTTCCCTAGTTCGTCCGCCGCAAAAATGCCCAAAAAACGGGTGGGCTATAGGCCTTGGGGGTGGGGCTGGCCAAGTTCGTCCGCCGGCCTCAGAATGAGGCGAGACTTTGCGAGTGCCCTCCGTGTGCCAAAACTAGGCTGCGGGCACAGCCTCACCCAAAAATAAGTGCCCGAAGGTCCCATCCCCAAGTTCGTCTGCCGCAAAAATGCCCAAAAATTGGGTGGGCTATATCCTTGGGGGGAGGGGCTAGCCCAGTTCGTCCGCCGGTCTCGGAATGGGGCGAGACTTTGCAAGCGCCCTCCATGTGCCAAATATAGGCCGCGGGCTCAGCCGCACCCAAAAATAAGCACCCGAAGGTCCCGTCCCCAAGTTCGTCCCCCGCAAAAATGCCCAAAAAATGGGTGGGCTATAGCCTTGGGGGGAGGGGCTGGCCAAGTTCCCGCTCGGACTCTGAATGTGGCGAGACTTTGCGAGTGCCCACCGTGTGCCAAAAATAGGGCCGCGGGCACAGCCACACCCAAAATAAGTGCCCGAAGGTCCCGTCCCCAAGTTTGTCCGCCGCAAAAATGCCCAAAAATGGGTGGGCTATAGCCTTGGGGGAGGGGCTGGCCAAGTTCGTCCGCTGTACTGGAATGAGGCGAGACTTTGCGAGTGCCCTCCTGTGCCAAAATAGGCCGTGGCACAGTTGCGCCCAAAATAAGCGCCCGAAGGTCCCGTCCCTAGTTCGTCCGCCGCAAAAATGCCCAAAAAACGGGTGGGCTATAGCCTTGGGGGGAGGGGCTGGCCAAGTTCGTCCGCCGGACTCGGAATGGGGCGAGACTTTGCGAGTGCCCACCGTGTGCCAAAAATAGGTCATGGGCACAGCCGCGCCCAAAAATAAGCGCCTGAAGGTCCCGTCCCCAAGTTTGTCCGCCGCAAAAATGCCCAAAAAACGGGTGGGCTATAGCCTTGGGGGGAGGGGCTGGCAAATTTCGTCCGCCGGACTCGGAATGGAGCGAGACTTTGCGAGCACCCTCCGTGTGCCAAAAATAGGCATCGGGCACAGCCGCACCCAAAAATAAGCGCCCCAAGGTCCCGTCCCCAAGTTCGTCCGCCGCAAAAATGCCCAAAAAACGGGTGGGCTATAGCCTTGGGGGGAGGGGCTGGCCAACTTCGTCCGCCGGACTCGGAATGGGACGAGACTTTGCGAGCCGCCTCCGTGTGCCAAAACTAGGCCGCGGGCACAGCCGCGCCCAAAAATAACCTCCCGAAGGCCGGGGCGCCAAGTTCGTCCAGCGGAAAAAGGCCACAAAAGCGGGTGGGCTATAGCCTTGTGGAGTGGGGCTGGCCAACTTCGTCCGCCGGACTCGGAATGGCGCAAGACTTTGCGAGCGGCCTCCGTCTGCCAAAAATAGGCATCGGGCACAGCCGCGCCCAAAAATAAGAGCCCGAAGGTCCCGTCGCCAAGTTCGTCCGCCGCAAAAATGCCCAAAAATAGGGTGGGCTATAGGCTTGGGGGGAGGGGCTGGCCAAGTTATTCCGCAGAACTCGGAATGGGGCGAGACTTTACGAGCGCCCTCCGTGTGCCAAAAATAGGCCGTGGGCACAGCCGCACCCAAAAATAAGTGCCCGAAGGTCCCGTCCCCAAGTTCGTCCGCCGCAAAAATGCCCAAAAAACGGATGGGCTATAGCCTTGGGGGGAGGGGCTGGCAAAGTTCGTCCGCCGGACTCGGAATGGAGCGAGACTTTGCGAGCGCCCTCCGTGTGCCAAAAATAGGCATCGGGCACAGCCACGCCCAAAAATAAGAGCCCGAAGGTCCCGTCCCCAAGTTCGTCCGCCGCAAAAATGCCCAAAAAACGGGTGGGCTATAGCCTTGGGGGGAGGGGCTGGCCAAGTTTGTCCGCCGGACTCGGAATGGGGCGAGACTTTGCGAGTGCCCACCGTGGGCCAAAAATAGGCCGCGGGCACACCCGCGCCCAAAAATAAGTGCCCGAAGTTCCCGTCCCCTAGTTCGTCCGCCGCAAAAATGCCCAAAAATAGGGTGGGCAATAGGCTTGGGGGGAGGGGCTGGCCAAGTTATTCCGCAGAACTCGGAATGGGGCGAGACTTTACGAGCGCCCTCCGTGTGCCAAAAATAGGCCGTGGGCACAGCCGCACCCAAAAATAAGTGCCCGAAGGTCCCGTCCCCAAGTTCGTCCGCCGCAAAAATGCCCAAAAAACGGGTGGGCTATAGCCTTGGGGTGAGGGGCTGGCCAAGTTCGTCCGCCGGACTCGGAATGGGGCGAGACTTTGCGAGCACCCTCCGTGTGGCAAAAATAGGCCGCGGTCAAAGCCGTGCCCAAAAAGAAGCGCCCGAAGGTCCCGTCCCCTAGTTCGTCCGCCGCAAAAATGCCCAAAAAACGGGTGGGCTATAGCCTTGGGGGGAGGGGCTGGCCAAGTTCGTCCGCCGGACTCGGAATGGGGCGAGACTTTGCGAGCGCCCTCCGTGTGCCAAAAATAGGCAGCGGCCACAGCCGCGCCCAAAAATAAGTGCCCGAAGGTCCCGTCCCCAAGTTCGTCCGCCGCAAAAATGCCCAAAAATCGGGGGGGCTATAGCCTTGGGGGGAGGGGCTGGCCAAGTTCGTCCGCCGGACTCGGAATGGGGAAAGACTTTGCGAGCGCCGTCCGTGTGCCAAAAATAGGCCGCGGGCACAGCCGCGCCCATAAATAAGTGCCCGAAGGTCCCATCCCTAAGTTCATCCGCCGCAAAAATACCCAAAAAACGGGTGGCCTATAGCCTTGGGGGGAGGGGCTGGCCAAGTTCGTCCGCCGGACTCGGAATGGGGCGAGACTTTGCGAGCGCCCTCCGTGTACCAAAAATAGGCCGTGGGCACAGCGGCGCCCAAAAATATGCTCCTGAAGGTCCCGTCCCCAAGTTCGTCCGCCGCAAAAATGCCCAAAAAACGGGTGGGCTATGGCCTTGGGGGGAGGGGCTGGCCAACTTCGTCCGCCGGACTCGGAATGGGACGAGACTTTGCGAGCGCCCTCCGTGTGCCAAAAATAGGCCATGGGCACAGCCGCGCCCAAAAATAAGTTGCCGAAGGTCCCGTCCCCAAGTTCGTCCGCCGCAAAAATGCCCAAAAAACGGGTGGGCTATAGCCTTGGGGTGAGGGGCTGGCCAAGTTCGTCCGCCGGACTCGGAATGGGGCGAGACTTTGCGAGCACCCTCCGTGTGGCAAAAATAGGCCGCGGTCAAAGCCGTACCCAAAAAGAAGCGCCCGAAGGTCCCGTCCCCTAGTTCGTCCGCCGCAAAAATGCCCAAAAAACGGGTGGGCTATAGCCTTGGGGGGAGGGGCTGGCCAAGTTCGTCCGCCGGGCTCGGAATGGGGCGAGACTTTGCGAGCGCCTCCGTGGTGCTGGGCCAGGCAGCGGCCACAGCCGCCCCCAAAAATAAGTGCCCGAAGGTCCCGTCCCCAAGTTCGTCCGCCGCAAAAATGCCCAAAAATCGGGGGGGCTATAGCCTTGGGGGGAGGGGCTGGCCAAGTTCGTCCGCCGGACTCGGAATGGGGAAAGACTTTGCGAGCGCCGTCCGTGTGCCAAAAATAGGCCGCGGGCACAGCCGCGCCCAAAAATAAGCGCCCGAAGGTCCCATCCCTAAGTTCATCCGCCGCAAAAATACCCAAAAAACGGGTGGGCTATAGCCTTGGGGGGAGGGGCTGGCCAAGTTCGTCCGCCGGACTCGGAATGGGGCGAGACTTTGCGAGCGCCCTCCGTGTACCAAAAATAGGCCGTGGGCACAGCGGCGCCCAAAAATATGCTCCTGAAGGTCCCGTCCCCAAGTTCGTCCGCCGCAAAAATGCCCAAAAAACGGGTGGGCTATGGCCTTGGGGGGAGGGGCTGGCCAACTTCGTCCGCCGGACTCGGAATGGGACGAGACTTTGCGAGCGCCCTCCGTGTGCCAAAAATAGGCCATGGGCACAGCCGCGCCCAAAAATAAGTTGCCGAAGGTCCCGTCCCCAAGTTCGTCCGCCGCAAAAATGCCCAAAAAATGGGTGGGCTATAGCCTTGGGGGGAGGGGCTGGCCAACTTCGTCCGCCGAACTCGGAATGGGGCGAGACTCTGCGAGTGCCCACCGTGTGCCAAAAATAGGCCGCGGGCACAGGCGCGCCGAAAAATAAGTGGCCGATGGTCCCGTCCCCAAGTTCGTCCGCCGCAATAATGCCCAAAAAACGGGTGGGCTATGGCCTTGGGGGGAGGGGCTGGCCAACTTCGTCCGCCGGACTCGGAATGGGGCGAGACTCTGCGAGTGCCCTCCGTGTGCCAAAAATAGGCCGCGGGCACAGGCGCGCCCAAAAATAAGCACCCGAAGGTCCCGTCCCCAAGTTCATCCGCCGCAAAAATGCCCAAAAAACGGGTGGGCTGTAGCCTTGGGGGGAGGGGCTGGCCAACTTCGTCTGCCGAACTCGGAATGGGGCGAGACTCTGCGAGTGCCCACCGTGTGCCAAAAATAGGCCGCGGGCACAGGCGCGCCGAAAAATAAGTGGCCGAAGGTCCCGTCCCCAAGTTCGTCCGCCGCAATAATGCCCAAAAAACGGGTGGGCTATGGCCTAGGGGGGAGGGGCTGCCCAACTTCGTCCGCCGGACTCGGAATGGGGCGAGACTTTGCGAGCCCCCTCCATGTGCCTAAAATAGGCCGCGGACGTAGCCGCGACCAAAAAAAAGGGGCCGAAGGTCCCGTCCCCAAGTTCGTCCGCCGCAAAAATGCCCAAAAAATGGGTGCGCTATAGCCTTGGGGGGAGGGGCTGGCCAACTTCGTCCGCCGAACTCGGAATGGGGCGAGACTTTGCAAGCGCCCTCCATGTGCCAAATATAGGCCGCGGGCTCAGCCGCACCCAAAAATAAGCACCCGAAGGTCCCGTCCCCAAGTTCGTCCCCCGCAAAAATGCCCAAAAAATGGGTGGGCTATAGCCTTGGGGGGAGGGGCTGGCCAAGTTCGTCCGCCGGACTCGGAATGGGGCGAGACTTTGCGAGTGCCCACCGTGTGCCAAAAATAGGTCATGGGCACAGCCGCGCCCAAAAATAAGTGCCCGAAGGTCCCGTCCCCAAGTTTGTCCGCCGCAAAAATGCCCAAAAAATGGGTGGGCTATAGCCTTGGGGGGAGGGGCTGGCCAAGTTCGTCCGCTGTACTCGGAATGAGGCGAGACTTTGCGAGTGCCCTCCGTGTGCCAAAAATAGGCCGTGGCACAGTTGCGCCCAAAAATAAGCGCCCGAAGGTCCCGTCCCCTAGTTCGTCCGCCGCAAAAATGCCCAAAAAACGGGTGGGCTATAGCCTTGGGGGGAGGGGCTGGCCAAGTTCGTCCGCCGGACTCGGAATGGGGCGAGATTTTGCGAGTGCCCACCGTGTGCCAAAAATAGGTCATGGGCACAGCCGAGCCCAAAAATAAGCGCCTGAAGGTCCCGTCCCCAAGTTTGTCCGCCGCAAAAATGCCCAAAAAACGGGTGGGCTATAGCCTTGGGGGGAGGGGCTGGCAAATTTCGTCCGCCGGACTCGGAATGGGGCGAGACTTTGCGAGCACCCTCCGTGTGGCAAAAATAGGCCGCGGTCAAAGCCGTGCCCAAAAATAAGCACCCGAAGGTCCCGTCCCCAAGTTCGTCCGCCGCAAAAATGCCCAAAAAACTGGTGGGCTATAGCCTTGGGGGGAGGGGCTGGCCCACTTCGTCCGCCGGACTCCGAATGGGGCGAGACTTTGCGAGCGCCCTCCGTGTGCCAAAAATAGGACGCGGGCTCAGCCGCGCCCAAAAATAAGCCCCTGAAGGTCCCGACCCCAAGTTCGTCCGCCGCAAAAATGCCGAAAAAACGGGTGGGCTATAGCCTTGGGGGGAGGGGCTGGCCAACTTCGTCCGCCGGACTCGGAATGGGGTGAGACTTTGCGAGCGCCCTCCGTGTGCTAAAAATAGGCCGCGGGCATAGATGCTCCCAAAAATAAGCCCCCGAAGGTCCCATCCCAAAGTTCGTCCGCCGCAAAAATGCCCAAAAAACAGGTGGGCTATAGCCTTGGGGGGAGGGGCTGGGCAACTTCGTCCGCCGGACTCGGAATGGGGCGAGACTTTGCGAGCACCCTCTGTGTACCAAAAATAGGCCGCGGGCACAGCCGCGCCCAAAAATAAGCCCCCGAAGGTCCCGACCCCAAGTTCGTCCGCCGTAAAAATGCCGAAAAAACGGGTGGGCTATAGCCTTGGGGGGAGGGGCTGGCCAACTTCGTCCGCCGGACTTGGAATGGGGCGAGACTTTGCGAACGCCCTCTGTGTGCCAAAAATAGGCTGTGGGTACAGCCGCGCCCAAAAATAAGCCCCCGAAGGTACCGTCCCCAAGTTCGTCCGCCGCAAAAATGCCCAAAAAACGGGTGGGCTATAGCCTTGGGGGGAGGGGCTGGCCAACTTCGTCCGCCGGACTCGGAATGGGGCGAGGCATTGCGAGCACCCTCTGTGTACCAAAAATAGGCCGCGGGCACAGCCGCGCCCAAAAATAAGCCCCCGAAGGTCCCGTCCCCAAGTTCGGCCGCCGCAAAAATGCCCAAAAACCGGGTGGGCGATAGCCTTAGGGGGAGGGGCTGGACAACTTCGTTCGCCAGACTTGGAATGGGGTGAGACTATGCGAACGGCCTTCGTGTGCCAAAAATAGACCTCTGCCACAGCCGCGCCCAAAAATAAGCCCCCGAAGGTCCCGTCCCTAAGTTCGTCCGCCGCAAAAAGGCCCAAAAAACGGGTGGGATATAGCCTTGGGGGGAGGGGCTGGCCCACTTCGTCCGCCGGACTCGGAATGGGGCGAGACTTTACGAGCACCCTCTGTGTGCCAAAAATAGGCCGTGGGCACAGCCGCCTCCAAAAATAATCCCCCGACGGTCCCTTCCCCAAGTTCGTCCGCCGCAAAAATGCTCAAAAAACGGGTGGGATATAGCCTTGGGGGGAGGGGCTGGCCAACTTCGTCCCCCGGACTCGGAATGGGGCGAGACTTTGCGAGCGCGCTCCGTGCGCAAAAAATAGGCCGCGGGCACAGCCGCGCCCAAAAATAAGCCCCCGAAGGTCCCGTCCCCAAGTTCGTCCGCCGCAAAAATGCCCAAAAAACGGATGGGCTATAGCCTTGGGGGGAGGGGCTGGCCAACTTCTTCCGCCGGACTCGGAATGGGGTTAGACTTTACGAGCGCCCTCCGTGTGAAAAAAATAGGCCGCGGGCACAGCCGCGCCCAGAAATAAGCCCCCAAAGGTCCCGTTCCCAAGTTCGTCCGCCGCAAAAATGCCCAAAAAACGGGTGGGCTATAGCCTTGGGGGGAGGGCTGGCCAACTTCGTCCGCCGGATTCGGAATGGGGCGAGACTTTACGAGCACCCTCTGCGTGCCAAAAATAGGCCGCGGGCACAGCCGCGTCCAAAAATAATCCCCCGAAGGTCCCATCGCCAAGTTCGCCCGCCGCAAAAATGCCCAAAAAACGGGTGGGATATAGCCTTGGGGGGAGGGGCTGGCCAACTTCGTCCGCCGGACTCGGAATGGGGAGAGACTTTGCGAGCGCGCTCCGTGTGCAAAAAATAGGCCGCGGGCACAGCCGCGCCCAAAAATAAGGCCCCGAAGGTCCCGTCCCCAAGTTCGTCCGCCGCAAAAATGCCCAAAAAACGGGTGGGCTATAGCCTTGGGGGGAAGGGCTGGCCAACTTCGTCCGCCGGACTCGGAATGGGGCGAGACATTGTGAGCAGCCTCCGTGTGCCAAAAATAGGCCGCGGGCACAGCCGCGCCCAAAAATAAGTCCCCGAAGGTCCCGTCCCCACGTTTGTCCGCGGCAAAAATGCCCAAAAAATGGGTGGGCTATAGCCTTGGGGGGAGGGGCTGGCCAACTTCGTCCGCCGGACTCGGAATGGGGCGAGACTTTGCGAGCGCCCTCCGTGTGCCAAAAATAGGTTGCGGGCACAGCCGCGCCCAAAAATAAGCCCCCGAAGGTCCCGTCCCAGAGTCCGTCCGCCGCAAAAATGCCCAAAAAACGGGTGGGCTATAGCCTTGGGGGGAGGGGATGGACAACTTCGTCCGCCGGACTCGGAATGGGGCGAGACTTTACGAGTGCCCTGCGTGTGCAAAAAATAGGCCGCGGGCACAGCCGAGCCCAAAAATAAGCCCCCGAAGGTCCCGTCCCCAAGTTCGTCCGCTGCAAAAATGCCCAAAAAACGGGTGGGCTATAGCCTTGGGGGGAGGGGCTGGCCAACTTCGTCCGCCGGACTCGGAATGGGGCGAGACCTTGTGAGCGCTTTCCGTGTTCCGAAAATAAACTGCGGGCACAGCCGCCCCCAAAAATAAGCCCCCGAAGGTCCCGTCCCCAAGTTAGTCCGCCGCAAAAATGCCCAAAAAACGGATGGGCTATAGCCTTGGTGGGAGGGGTTGGCCAATTTCTTCCGCCGGACTCGGAATGCGGCGAGACTTTACGAGTGCCCTCCGTGTGCCAAAAATAGGCCGTGGCCACAGCCGCGCCAAAAAATAAGCCCCCGAAGGTCCCGTCCCCAAGTTCGTCCGCCGCAAAAATGCCCAAAAAACGGGTGGGCTATAGCCTTGGGGGGAAGGGCTGGCCAACTTCGTCCGCCGGACTCGGAATGGGGCAAGACATTGTGAGCACCCTCCGTGTGCCAAAAATAGGCCGCGGGCACAGCCGCGCCCAAAAATAAGTCCCCGAAGGTCCCGTCCCCACGTTTGTCCGCGGCAAAAATGCCCAAAAAATGGGTGGGCTATAGCCTTGGGGGGAGGGGCTGGCCAACTTCGTCCGCCGGACTCGGAATGGGGCGAGACTTTGCGAGCGCCCTCCGTGTGCCAAAAATAGGTTGCGGGCACAGCCGCGCCCAAAAATAAGCCCCCGAAGGTCCCGTCCCAGAGTCCGTCCGCCGCAAAAATGCCCAAAAAACGGGTGGGCTATAGCCTTGGGGGGAGGGGATGGACAACTTCGTCCGCCGGACTCGGAATGGGGCGAGACTTTACGAGTGCCCTGCGTGTGCAAAAAATAGGCCGCGGGCACAGCCGAGCCCAAAAATAAGCCCCCGAAGGTCCCGTCCCCAAGTTCGTCCGCTGCAAAAATGCCCAAAAAACGGGTGGGCTATAGCCTTGGGGGGAGGGGCTGGCCAACTTCGTCCGCCGGACTCGGAATGGGGCGAGACCTTGTGAGCGCTTTCCGTGTTCCGAAAATAAACTGCGGGCACAGCCGCCCCCAAAAATAAGCCCCCGAAGGTCCCGTCCCCAAGTTAGTCCGCCGCAAAAATGCCCAAAAAACGGATGGGCTATAGCCTTGGTGGGAGGGGTTGGCCAATTTCTTCCGCCGGACTCGGAATGCGGCGAGACTTTACGAGTGCCCTCCGTGGTGCCAAAATAGGCCGTGGCACAGCCGCGCCAAAAATAAGCCCCGAAGGTCCCGTCCCCAAGTTCGTCCGCCGCAAAAATGCCCAAAAAACGGGTGGGCTTTAGCATTGGTGTGAGGGGCTGGCCAACTTCGTCCGCCGGACTCGGAATGGGGCGAGACTTTACGAGCGCCCTCCGTGTGCTCAAAATAGGCCGTGGGCACAGCCGCGTCCAAAAATAAGCCCCCAAAGGTCCCGTCCCCAAGTTCGTCCGCCGCAAAAATGCCAAAAAAACGGGTGGGCTATAGCCTTGGGGGAGGGGCTGGCCAACTTCGTCCGCCGGACTCGGAATGGGGCGAGACTTTGCGAGCGCCCTCTGTGTGTCAAAAATAGGCCGCGGGCACAGCCGCGCCCAAAAATAAGCCCATGAAGGTCCCGTCCCCAAGTTCGTCCGCCGCAAAAATCCCCAAAAAACGGGTGGGCTATAGCCTTGGGGGGAGGGGCTGGCCCACTTCGTCCGCCGGACTCGGAATGGGGCGAGACTTTGCGAGCGCCCTCCGTGTGACAAAAATAGGCTGCGGGCACAGCCGCGCCAAAAAATAAGCCCCCGAAGGTCCCGTCCCCAAGTTCGTCCGCCGCAAAAATGCCCAAAAAACGGGTGGGCTATAGCCTTGGGGGGAGGGGCTGGCCAAGTTCGTCCGCCGGACTCGGAATGGGGCGAGACTTTGCGAGCGCCCTCCGTGTGCCAAAAATAGGTCGTGGGCACAGCCGCGTCCAAAAATAAACCCCCGAAGATCCCGACCGCAAGTTCGTCCGCGGCAAAAATGCCCAAAAAACGGGTGGGCTATGGCCTTGGGGGGAGGGGCTGGCCAACTTTGTCCGCTGGGCTCGGAATGGGGCGAGCCTGCAGCGCCTCCGTGCGCCAAAATAGGCCGCAGTCACAGCCGCGCCCAAAAAATAAGATCCCGAAGGTCCCGTCCCAAGTCTGGCCCCAAAATGCCTTCTGCCTGGGGCCCCACTTCGCCGGAATGGGGCGAGAAAATGGCCCAAAAAAATAAGCCCTGAAGGTCCCGTCCCCAAGTTCGCCGCCGCAAAATGCAGAAAAACGGGTGGGCTATAGCCTTGGGGGAGGGGCTGGCCCAGACTTGGGGCGTCCGCCGGACTCGGAATGGGGCGAGACTTTGCGAGCACCCTCCGTGTGCCAAAAATAGGCCACGGGCACAGCCGCGCCCAAAAATAAGCCCCTGAAGGTCCCGTCCCCAAGTTCGTCCGCCGCAAAAATGCAGAAAAAACGGGTGGGCTATAGCCTTGGGGGGAGGGGCTGGCCAACTTCGTCCGCCGGACTCGGAATGGGGCGAGACTTTGCGAGCGCCCTCCGTGTGCCAAAAATAGGCTGCGGGTACAGCCGTGCTAAAAAACAAGCCCCGAAGATCCCGTCCCCAAGTTCGTCCGCCGCAAAAATGCCCAAAAAACGGGTGGGCTATAGCCTTGGGGGAAGGGGCTGGCCCACTTCGTCCGCCGGACTCGGAATGGGGCGAGACTTTGCGAGCGCCCTCCGTGTGCCAAAAATAGGCCGCGGGCACAGCCGCCCCCAAAAATAAGCCCCCGAAGGTACCGTCCCCAAGTGTGTCCGCCGCAAAAATCCCCAAAAAACGGGTGGGCTATAGCCTTGGGGGGAGGGGCTGGCCCACTTCGTCCGCCGGACTCGGAATGGGGCGAGACTTTGCGAGCGCCCTCCTTGTGACAAAAATAAGCCGCGGGCAAAGCCGCGCCAAAAAATAAGCCCCCGAAGGTCCCGTCCCCAAGTTCGTCCACCGCAAAAATGCCCAAAAAACGGGTGGGCTATAGCCTTGGGGGGAGGGGCTGGCCAAGTTCGTCCGCCGGACTCGGAATGGGGCGAGACATTGCGAGCGCCCTCTGTGTCTCAAAAATAGGCCGCGGGCACAGCCGCGCCCAAAAATAAGCACCCGAAGGTCCCGTCCCCAAGTTCGTCCGCCGCAAAAATGCCCAAAAAACGGGTGGGCTATAGCCTTGCGGGGAGCGGCTGGCCAACTTCGTCCGCCGGACTCGGAATGGGGCGAGACTTTGCGAGCGCCCCCTGTGTGCCAAAAATAGGCCGCGGACACAGCCGTGCAGAAAAATAAGCCCCAGAAGGTCCCGTCCCCAAGTTCGTCCGCCGCAAAAATGCCGAAAAAACGGGTGGGCTATAGACTTGGGGGGAGGGGCTGGCCAACTTCGTCCGCCGGACTTGGAATGGGGCGAGACTTTGCGAGCGCCCTCCGTGTGCCAAAAATAGGCTGCGGGTACAGCCGTGCCCAAAAACAAGCCCCCGAAGGTCCCATCCCCAAGTTCGTCCGCCGCAAAAATGCCCAAAAAACGGGTGGTCTATAGCCTTGGGGGGAGGGGCTGGCCAAGTTCGTCCGCCGGACTCGGATTGGGGCGAGACTTTGCGAGTGTCCTCCGTGTGCCAAAAATAGGCAACAGGCACAGCCGCGCCCAAAAATAGGCTGCGGGTAAAGCCGTGCCCAAAAACAAGCCCCCGAAGGTCCCATCCCCAAGTTCGTCCGCCGTAAAAATGCCCAAAAAACGGGTGGTCTATAGACTTGGGGGGAGGGGCTGGCCAACTTCGTCCGCCGGACTTGGAATGGGGCGAGACTTTGCGAGCGCCCTCCGTGTGCCAAAAATAGGCTGCGGGTACAGCCGTGCCCAAAAACAAGCCCCCGAAGGTCCCGTCCCCAAGTTAGTCCGCCGCAAAAATGGCCAAAAAACGGATGGGCTATAGCCTTGGTGGGAGGGGTTGGCCAATTTCTTCCGCCGGACTCGGAATGGGGCGAGACTTTACGAGTGCCCTCCGTGTGCCAAAAATAGGCCGTGGTCACAGCCGCGCCAAAAAATAAGCCCCCGAAGGTCCCGTCCCCAAGTTCGTCCGCCGCAAAAATGCCCAAAAAACGGGTGGGCTATAGCATTGGGGGGAGGGGCTGGCCCACTTCGTCCGCCGGACTCGGAATGGGGCGAGACTTTATGAGCACCCTCCGTGTGCCAAAAATAGGCCGTGGGCACAGCCGCGTCCAAAAATAAGCCCCCGAAGGTCCCGTCCCCAAGTTCGACCGCGGCAAAAATGCCCAAAAAACGGGTGGGCTATAGCCTTGGGGGGAGGGGCTGGCCAACTTCGTCCGCCGGACTCGGAATGGGGCGAGACTTTGCGAGCGCCCTCCGTGTGCCAAAAATAGGCCGCGGTCACAGCCGCACCCAAAAATAAGCCCCCGAAGGTCCCGTCCCCAAGTTCGTCTGCCGCAAAAATGCCCAAAAAACGGGTGGGCTATAGCCTTGGGGGGAGGGGCTGGCCAACTTCGTCCGCCGGACTCGGAATGGGGCGAGACTTTGCGAGCGCCCTCTGTGTGTCAAAAATAGGCCGCGGGCACAGCCGCGCCCAAAAATAAGCCCCTGAAGGTCCCGTCCCCAAGTTCGTCCGCCGCAAAAATGCCCAAAAAACGGGTGGGCTATAGCCTTGGGGGGAGGGGCTGGCCAACTTCGTCCGCCGGACTCGGAATGGGGCGAGACTTTGCGAGCGCCCTCCATGTGCCAAAAATAGGATGCGGGCACAGCCACGCCCAAAAATAAGCCTCCAAAGGTCCCGTCCCCAAGTTCGTCCGCCGCAAAAATCCCCAAAAAACGGGTGGGCTATAGCCTTGGGGGGAGGGGCTGGCCCACTTCGTCCGCCGGACTCGGAATGGGGCGAGACTTTGCGAGCGCCCTCCGTGTGCCAAAAATAGGCTGCGGGCACAGCCGCGCCCAAAAATAAGCCCCCGAAGGTACCGTCCCCAAGTTCGTCCGCCGCAAAAATCCCCAAAAAACGGGTGGGCTATAGCTTTGGGGGGAGGGGCTGGCCCACTTCGTCCGCCGGACTCGGAATGGGGCGAGACTTTGCGAGCACCCTCCATGTGACAAAAATAGGCCGCGGGCAAAGCCGCGCCAAAAAATAAGCCCCCGAAGGTCCCGTCCCCAAGTTCGTCCGCCGCAAAAATGCCCAAAAAACGGGTGGGCTATAGCCTTGGGGGGAGGGGCTGGCCAAGTTCGTCCGCCGGACTCGGAATGGGGCGAGACATTGCGAGCGCCCTCTGTGTGTCAAAAATAGGCCGTGGGCACAGCCGTACCCAAAAATAAGCCCCCGAAGGTCCTGTCCCCAAGTTCGTCCGCCGCAAAAATGCCCAAAAAACGGGTGGGCTATAGCCTTGCGGGGAGCGGCTGGCCAACTTCGTCCGCCGGACTTGGAATGGGGCGAGACTTTACGAGCGCCCCCCGTGTGCCAAAAATAGTCCGCGGGCACAGCCGTGCAAAAAAATAAGCCCCAGAAGGTCCCGTCCCCAAGTTCGTCCGCCGCAAAAATGCCGAAAAAACGGGTGGGCTATAGACTTGGGGGGAGGGGCTGGCCAACTTCGTCCGCCGGACTTGGAATGGGGCGAGACTTTACGAGCGCCCTCCGTGTGCCAAAAATAGGCTGCGGGTACAGCCGTGCCCAAAAACAAGCCCTCGAAGGTCCCGTTCCCAAGTTCGTCCGCCGCAAAAATGCCCAAAAAACGGGTGGGCTATAGCCTTGGGGGGAGGGGCTGGCCAAGTTCGTCCGCCGGACTCGGAATGGGGCGAGACTGCAGCGCCTCCGTGTGCAAAAATAGGCTTTGGGTACAGCCGTGCCCAAAAACAAGCCCCGAAGGTCCCGTCCCCCAAGTTCGTCCGCCGCAAACATGCCCAACAAACGGGTGGGCTATAGCCTTGGGGGGCGGGGCTGGCCAACTTCGTCCGCCGGACTTGGAATGGGGCGAGACTTTACGAGCGCCCTCCGTGTGCCAAAAATAGGCTGCGGGTACAGCCGTGCCCAAAAACAAGCCCTCGAAGGTCCCGTTCCCAAGTTCGTCCGCCGCAAAAATGCCCAAAAAACGGGTGGGCTATAGCCTTGGGGGGAGGGGCTGGCCAACTTCGTCCGCCGGACTCGGAATGGGGCGAGACTTTGCGAGCGCCCTCCATGTGCCAAAAATAGGATGCGGGCACAGCCACGCCCAAAAATAAGCCTCCAAAGGTCCCGTCCCCAAGTTCGTCCGCCGCAAAAATCCCCAAAAAACGGGTGGGCTATAGCCTTGGGGGGAGGGGCTGGCCCACTTCGTCCGCCGGACTCGGAATGGGGCGAGACTGTGCGAGCGGCCTCCGTGTGCCAAAAATAGGCCGCGGGCACAGCCGCGCCCAAAAATAAGCCCCCGAAGGTCCCGTCCCCAAGTTCGTCCGCCGCAAAAATCCCCAAAAAACGGGTGGGCTATAGCTTTGGGGGGAGGGGCTGGCCCACTTCGTCCGCCGGACTCGGAATGGGGCGAGACTTTGCGAGCACCCTCCATGTGACCAAAATAGGCCGCGGGCAAAGCCGCGCCAAAAAATAAGCCCCCGAAGGTCCCGTCCCCAAGTTCGTCCGCCGCAAAAATGCCCAAAAAACGGGTGGGCTATAGCCTTGGGGGGAGGGGCTGGCCAACTTCGTCCGCCGGACTCGGAATGGGGCGAGACTTTGCGAGCGCCCTCTGTGTGTCAAAAATAGGCCGCGGGCACAGCCGCGCCCAAAAATAAGCCCCTGAAGGTCCCGTCCCCAAGTTCGTCCGCCGCAAAAATGCCCAAAAAACGGGTGGGCTATAGCCTTGGGGGGAGGGGCTGGCCAACTTCGTCCGCCGGACTCGGAATGGGGCGAGACTTTGCGAGCGCCCTCCATGTGCCAAAAATAGGATGCGGGCACAGCCACGCCCAAAAATAAGCCTCCAAAGGTCCCGTCCCCAAGTTCGTCCGCCGCAAAATCCCCAAAAACGGGTCGCCTATAGCCTTGGGGGATGGGCAGGCCCACTGTCCGCGGACTCGGAATGGGGCGAGACTTTGCGAGCGCACTCCGTTTGCCAAAAATAGGCTGCGGGCATAGCCACGCCCAAAAATAAGCCCCGAAGGACCCGTCCCCAAGTTCGTCCGCCGCAAAAAATCCCAAAAAACGGGTGGGCTATAGCCGCGGGGGGAGGGGGTGGCCCACTTCGTCCGCCGGTCTCGGAAGTGGGCGAGAATTTGAGAGCGCACTCAGTTGACCTAATAGAGGCCTCGGGCTCTGCCGCGCCAAAAAATAAGCCCCCGAAGGTCCCGTCCCCAAGTTCGTCCGCCGCAAAAATGCCCAAAAAACGGGTGGGCTATAGCCTTGGGGGGAGGGGCTGGCCAAGTTCGTCCGCCGGACTCGGAATGGGGCGAGACATTGCGAGCGCCCTCTGTGTCTCAAAAATAGGCCGCGGGCACAGCCGTACTCCAAAAATAAGCCCCCGAAGGTCCTGTCCCCAAGTTCGTCCGCCGCAAAAATGCCCAAAAAACGGGTGGGCTATAGCCTTGCGGGGAGCGGCTGGCCAACTTCGTCCGCCGGACTTGGAATGGGGCGAGACTTTACGAGCGCCCCCCGTGTGCCAAAAATAGGCCGCGGGCACAGCCGTGCAAAAAAATAAGCCCCAGAAGGTCCCGTCCCCAAGTTCGTCCGCCGCAAAAATGCCGAAAAAACGGGTGGGCTATAGACTTGGGGGGAGGGGCTGGCCAACTTCGTCCGCCGGACTTGGAATGGGGCGAGACTTTACGAGCGCCCTCCGTGTGCCAAAAATAGGCTGCGGGTACAGCCGTGCCCAAAAACAAGCCCTCGAAGGTCCCGTTCCCAAGTTCGTCCGCCGCAAAAATGCCCAAAAAACGGGTGGGCTATAGCCTTGGGGGGAGGGGCTGGCCAAGTTCGTCCGCCGGACTCGGAATGGGGCGAGACTTTGCGAGCGCCCTCCGTGTGCAAAAAATAGGCTTTGGGTACAGCCGTGCCCAAAAACAAGCCCCCGAAGGTCCCGTCCCCAAGTTCGTCCGCCGCAAAAATGCCCAAAAAACGGGTGGGCTATATCCTTGGGGGAAGGGGCCGGCCAACTTCGTCCGCCGGACTCAGAATGGGGCGAGACTTTGCGAGCGCCCTCCGTGTGCAAAAAATAGGCCGCGGGCACAGCCGCACCCAAAAATAAGCCCCCGAAGGTACCGTCCCCAAGTTCGTCCGCCGCAAAAATCCCCAAAAAACGGGTGGGCTATAGCCTTGCGGGGAGCGGCTGGCCAACTTCGTCCGCCGGACTCGGAATGGGGCGAGACTTTGCGAGCACCCTCCGTGTGCCAAAAATAGGCTACGGGCACAGCCATGCAGAAAAATAAGCCCCCGAAGGTCCCGTCCCCAAGTTCGTCCGCCGCAAAAATGCCCAAAAAACGGGTGGGCTATAGACTTGGGGGGAGGGGCTGGCCCACTTCGTCCGCCAGACTCGGAATGGGGCGAGACTTTGCGAGCGCCCTCCGTGTGCCAAAAATAGGCCGTGGTCACAGCCACGCCCAAAAACAAGCCCCCGAAGGTCCCGTCCCCAAGTTCGTCCGCCGCAAAAATGCCCAAAAAACGGGTGGGCTATAGCCTTGGGGGGAGGGGCTGGCCAACTTCGTCCGCCGGATTCGGAATGGGGCGAGACTTTGCGAGCGCCCTCTGTGTGCCAAAAATAGGCCGCGGGCACAGTTGCACCCAAAAATAAGCCCCCGAAGGTCCCGTCCCCAAGTTCGTCCGCCGCAAAAATGCCCGAAAAACGGGTGGGCTATAGCCTTGGGGGGAGGGGCTGGGCAAGTTCGTCCGCCGGACTCGGAATGGGGCGAGACGTTGCGAGCTCCCTCTGTGTGCCAAAAATAGGCCGCGGGCACCGCCGCGCCCAAAAATAAGCCACCGAAGGTCCCGTCCCCAAGTTCGTCCGCCGCAAAAATGCCCAAAAAACGGGTGGGCTATAGCCTTGCGGGGAGCGGCTGGCCAACTTCGTCCGCCGGACTCGGAATGGGGCGACACTTTGCGAGCGCCCTCCTTGTGCCAAAAATAGGCCACGGGCACAGCCGTGCAGAAAAATAAGCCCCAGAAGGTCCCGTCTCCAAGTTCGTCCGCCGCAAAAATGCCGAAAAAACGGGTGGGCTATAGACTTGGGGGGAGGGGCTGGCCAACTTCGTCCGCCGGACTTGGAATGGGGCGAGACTTTGCGAGCGCCCTCCGTGTGCCAAAAATAGGCTGCGGGTACAGCCGTACCCAAAAACAAGCCCCCGAAGGTCCCGTCCCCAAGTTCGTCCGCCGTAAAAATGCCCAAAAAACGGGTGGGCTATAGCCTTGGGGGGAGGGGCTGGCCAACTTCGTCCGCCGGACTCGGAATGGGGCGAGACTTTGCGAGCACCCTCCGTGTGCCAAAAATAGGCCGCGGGCACAGGTGCGCCCAAAAATAAGCCCCCGAAGGTCCCGTCCCCAAGTTCGTCCGCCGCAAAAATGCCAGAAAAACGGGTGAGCTATAGCCTTGGGGGGAGGGGCTGGGCAAGTTCGTCCGCCGGACTCGGAATGGGGCGAGACTTTGCGAGCACCCTCCGTGTGCCAAAAATAGGCTGCGGGCACAGCCGTGCAGAAAAATAAGCCCCCGAAGGTCCCGTCCCCAAGTTCGTCCGCCGCAAAAATGCCCAAAAAACGGGTGGGCTATAGACTTGGGGGGAGGGGCTGGCCCACTTCGTCCGCCAGACTCGGAATGGGGCGAGACTTTGCGAGCGCCTCCGTGTGCTAGGCCGTGGTCACAGCCACGCCTAAAAACAAGCCCCCGAAGGTCCCGTCCCCAAGTTCGTCCGCCGCAAAAATGCCCAAAAAACGGGTGGGCTATAGCCTTGGGGGGAGGGGCTGGCCCACTTCGTCCGCCGGACTCGGAATGGGGCGAGACTTTGCGAGCGCCCTCCGTGTGACAAAAATAGGCCGCGGGCACAGCCACGCCAAAAAATAAGCCCCCGAAGGTCCCGTCCCCAAGTTCGTCCGCCGCAAAAATGCCCAAAAAACGGGTGGGCTATAGCCTTGGGGGGAGGGGCTGGCCAACTTCGTCCGCCGGATTCGGAATGGGGCGAGACTTTGCGAGCGCCCTCTGTGTGTCAAAAATAGGCCGCGGGCACAGTTGCGCCCAAAAATAAGCCCCCGAAGGTCCCGTCCCCAAGTTCGTCCTCCGCAAAAATGCCCAAAAAACGGGTGGGCTATAGCCTTGGGGGGAGGGGCTGGCCCACTTCGTCCGCCGGACTCGGAATGGGGCGAGACTTTGCGAGCGCCCTCCGTGTGCCAAAAATAGGCCGCGGGCACAGTTGCGCCCAAAAATAAGCTCCCGAAGGTCCCGTCCCCAAGTTCGTCCGCCGCAAAAATGCCCAAAAAATGGGTGGGCTATAGCCTTGGGGGGAGGGGCTGGCCAAGTTCGTCCGCCGGACTCGGAATGGGGCGAGACTTTGCGAGCGCCCTCCGTGTGCGAAAAATAGGCCGCGCCCAAAAATAAGCGCCCGAATTCCGTCCCCAAGTTCGTCCGCCGCAAAAAAGCCCAAAAAACGAGTGGGCTATAGCTTTGGGGGGAGGGGCTGGCCAAGTTCGTCCGCCGGACTCGGAATGGGGTGATACTTTGGGAGCGCCCTCCGTGTGCAAAAAATAGGCCGCGGGCACAGCCGTGCCCAAAAATAAGCGCCCGAACATCCCGACCCCAAGTTCGTCCGCCGTAAAAATGCCCAAAAAACGGGTGGGCTATAGCCTTGCGGGGAGGGCCTGGCCAAGTTCGTCCGCCGGACTCGGAATGGGGCGAGACTTTTCGAGCGCCCTCCGTGTGCCAAAAATTGTCCGCTGGCACATCCGCGCCTAAAAAATAAGAGCCCGAAGGTCCCATCCCCAAGTTCGTCCGCTGCAAAAATGCCCAAAAAACGGGTGGGCTATAGCCTTGAGCGGAGGGGCTGGCCAAGTTCGTCCGCCGGACTCGGAATGGGGTGAGACTTGGCGAGCGCCCTCCGTGTACCAAAAATAGGCCGCGGGCACAGCCGCGCCCAAAAATAAACGCCCGAAGGTCCTGTCCCCAAGTTCGTCCGCCGCAAAAATGCCCAAAATATGGGTGGGCTATAGCCTTGGGGGGAGGGGCTGGCCAAGTTCGTCCGCCGGACTCGGAATGGGGCGAGACTTTGCGAGCGCCCTCCGTGTGCCAAAAATAGGCCGTGACAGTAGCCTCGCCCAAAAATAAGTGCCCGAAGGTCCCGTCCCCAAGTTCGTCCGCCGCAAAAATGCTTAAAAAACGAGTGGGCTATAGCCTTGAGGGGAGGGGCTGGCCAAGTTCGTCCGCCGGACTCGGTATGGGGCGAGACTTGGGGAGCACCCTCCGTGTGCCAAAAATAGGCCGCGGGCACAGCCGCGCCCAAAAATAACCGCCTGAAGGTCCCGTCCCCAAGTTCGTCCGCCGCAAAAATGCCCAAAAAACGGGTGGGCTATAGCCTTGGGGGGAGGTGCTGGCCAAGTTCGTCCGCCGGGCTCGGAATGGGGCGAGACTTTGCGAGCGCCCTCCGTGTGCCAAAAATAGGCCACGGGCATAGCCGTGCACAAAAATAAGCGTCCGAAGGTCCCGTCCCCAAGTTCGTCGGCCGCAAAAATGCCCCAAAAACCGGTGGGCTACAGCCTTGGGGGGAGGGGCTGGCCAAGTTCGTCCGCCGGACTCGGAATGGGGCGAGACTTTGCGAGCGCCCTCCGTGTTCCAAAAATAGGCCGTGAACACAGCCACGCCCAAAAATAAGTGCCCGAAGGTCCCGTCCCCAAGTTCATCCGCCGCAAAAATGCCCAAAAAACGGGTGGGCCAAAGCCTTGGGGGGAGGGGCTGGCCCACTTCGTCCGCCGGATTCGGAATGGGGTGAGACTTTGCGAGCTCCCTTCGTGTGCCAAAAAAAGGCCGTGGGCACAGCCGCGCCCAAAAATAAACGCCTGAAGGTCCCGTCCCCAATTTCGTCCGCCGCAAAAATGCCCAAAAATCGGGTGGGCTATAGCCTTGGGGGGAGGGGCTGGCCAACTTCGTCCGCCGGACTCGGAATGGGGCGAGACTTGGCGAGCGCCCTCCATGTGTCAAAAATAGGCCACGGGCACAGCCGCGCACAAAAATAAGCGCCCGGAGGTCCCGTCCCCAAGTTCGTCGGCCGCAAAAATGCCCCAAAAACCGGTGGGCTACAGCCTTGGGGGGAGGGGCTGGCCAAGTTCGTCCGCCGGACTCGGAATGGGGCGAGACTTTGCGAGCGCCCTCCGTGTTCCAAAAATAGGCCGTGACCACAGCCACGCCCAAAAATAAGTGCCCGAAGGTCCCGTCCCCAAGTTCATCCGCCGCAAAAATGCCCAAAAAACGGGTGGGCCATAGCATTGGGGGGAGGGGCTGGCCAACTTCGTCCGCCGGATTCGGAATGGGGTGAGACTTTGCGAGCTCCCTCCGTGTGCCAAAAAAAGGCCGCGGGCACAGCCGCGCCCAAAAATAAACGCCTGAAGGTCCCGTCCCCAATTTCGTCCGCCGCAAAAATGACCAAAACACCGGTGGGCTATAGCCTTGGGGGGAGGGGCTGGCCAACTTCGTCCGCCGGACTCGGAATGGGGCGAGACTTGGTGAGCGCCCTCCGTGTGGAAAAAATAGGCCGCGGACGTAGCTACGCACAAAAATAAACACCCGAAGGTCCCGTCCCCAAGTTCGTCTGCCGCAAAAATGCCCAAAAAACGGGTGGGATATAGCCTTGCGGGGAGGGGCTGGCCAAGTTCGTCCGCCGGACTCGGAATGGGGCGAGACTTTGCGAGCGCCATCCGTGTGCCCAAAATAGGCCGCGGGTACAGCTGCACCCAAAAATAAGCGCCCGAAGGTCCCGTCCCCAAGTTCGTCCGCCGTAAAAATGCCCAAAAAACGGGTAAGCTATAGCCTTGGGGGGAGGGGCTGGCCAAGTTCGTCCGCCGGACTCGGAATGGGGTGAGACTTTGCGAGCGCCCTCCATGTGCCAAAAATAGGCCGCGGGCACAGCAGCGCCCAAAAATAAGCGCCCGAAGGTCCCGTTCCCAAGTTCATCCGCCGCAAAAATGCCCAAAAATCGGGTGGGCTATAGCCTTGGGGGGAGGGGATGGCCAAGTTCGTCTGCCGGACTCGGAATGGGACGAGACTTGGAGAGCGCCCTCCGTGTGCCCAAAATAGGCCGCGGGCACAGCTGCACCCAAAAATAAGTGCCCGAAGGTCCCGTCCCCAAGTTCGTCCGCCGTAAAAATGCCCAAAAAACGGGTGGGCTATAGCCTTGGGGGGAGGGGCTGGCCAAGTTCGTCCGCCGGACTCGGAATGGGGCGAGACTTGGCGAGCGCCCGCGGTGTGTGAAAAATAGGCCGCGGGCACAGCCGTGATAAAAAATAACCACCCGATGGTCCCGTCCCCAAGTTCGTCCGCCGCAAAAATGCCCAAAAAACGGGTAGGCTACGGCCTTGGGGGGAGGGGCTGGCCAAGTTCGTCCGCCGGACTCGGAATGGGGCGAGAATTGGCGAGCGCCATCCTGGTGCCCAAAATAGGCCGCGGGCACAGCTGCACCCAAAAATAAGTGCCAGAAGGTCCCGTCCCCAAGTTCGTCCGCCGCAAAAATGCCCAAAAATCGGGTGGGCTATAGCCTTGGGGGGAGGGGCTGGCCAAGTTCGTCCGCCGGACTCGGAATGGGGCGAGACTTTGCGAGCGCCCTCCGTGTGCCAACAATAGGCCGCGGGCACAGCCGTGCAGAAAAATAAGCCCCCGAAGGTCCCGTCCCCAAGTTCGTCCGCCGCAATAATGCCCAACAACCGGGTGGGCTATAGACTTGGGGGGAGGGGCTGGCCAACTTCGTCCTCCGGACTCGGAATGGGACGAGACTTTGCGAGCACCCTCCGTGTGCCAAAAATAGGCCGTGGTCACATCCGCGCCCAAAAAAAAGCCCCCGAAGGTCCCGTCCCCAAGTTCGTCCGCCGCAAAAATGCCCAAAAAACGGGTGGGCTATAGCCTTGGGGGGAGGGGCTGGCCAAGTTCGTCCGCCGGACTCGGAATGGGGCGAGACATTGCGAGCACCCTCTGTGTGCCAAAAATAGGCCGCGGGCACAGCCGCGCCCAAAAATAAGCCCCCGAAGGTCCCGTCCCCAAGTTCGTCCGCTGGAAAAATGCCCAAAAAACGGGTGGGCTATAGCCTTGGGGGGAGGGGCTGGCCAACTTCGTCCGCCGGACTCGGAATGGGGGGAGACTTTGCGAGCGCCCTCCGTGTGCCAAAAATAGGCTTCGGGTACAGCCACGCCCAAAAACAAGCCCCCGAAGGTCCCGTCCCCAAGTTCGTCCGCCGCAAAAATGCCCAAAAAACGGGTGGGCTATAGCCTTGGGGGGAGGGGCTGGCCAACTTCGTCCGCCGGACTCGGAATGGGGCGAGACTTTGGGAGCGGCCTCCGTGTGCCAAAAATAGGCCGCGGGCACAGCCGTACCCAAAAATAAGCCCGCGAAGGTCCCGTCCCCAAGTTCGTCCGCCGCAAAAATGCCCAAAAAACGGATGGGCTATAGCCTTGGGGGGAGGGGCTGGCCGACTTCGTCCGCCGGACTCAGAATGGGGCGAGAAATTACGAGCGCCCTCCGTGTGCCAAAAATAGGCCGCGGGCACAGCCGTGCCCAAAAATAAGCCCCAGAAGGTCCCGTCCCCAAGTTCGTCCGCCGCAAAAATGCCCAAAAAACGGGTGGGCTATAGCCTTGGGTGGAGGGGCTGGCCCACTTCGTCCGCCGGACTCGGAATGGGGCGAGACTTTGCGAGCGCCCTCTGTGTGCAAAAAATAGGCCGCTGGCACAGCCATGCCCAAAAATAAGCCCCCGAAGGTCCCGTCCCCAAGTTCGTCCGCCGCAAAAATGCCCAAAAAACGGGTGGGCTATAGCCTTGGGGGGAGGGGCTGGCCAACTTCGTCCGCCGGACTCGGAATGGGGCGAGACTTTGCGAGCGCCCTCCGTGTGCCAAAAATAGGCTTTGGGTACAGCCACGCCCAAAAACAAGCCCCCGAAGGTCCCGTCCCCAAGTTCGTCCGCCGCAAAAATGCCCAAAAAACGGGTGGGCTATAGCCTTGGGGGGAGGGGCTGGCCAACTTCGTCCGCCGGACTCGGAATGGGGCGAGACTTTGGGAGCGGCCTCCGTGTGCCAAAAATAGGCCGCGGGCACAGCCGTACCCAAAAATAAGCCCGCGAAGGTCCCGTCCCCAAGTTCGTCCGCCGCAAAAATGCCCAAAAAACGGATGGGCTATAGCCTTGGGGGGAGGGGCTGGCCAACTTCGTCCGGGGGACTCGGAATGGGGTGAGACTTTACGAGCGCCGTCCATGTGCCAAAAATAGGCTGCGGGCACGGCCGCACCCAAAAATAAGCCCCCAAAGGTCCCGTCCCCAAGTTTGTCCGCCGCAAAAATACCCAAAAAACCGGTAGGCTATAGCCTTGGGGGGAGGGGCTGGCCAACTTCGTCCGCCGGACTCGGAATGGGGCGAGACTTTGCGAGCGCTCTCCGTGTGCCAAAAATAAGCCGCGGGCACAGCCGTGCAGAAAAATAAGCTCCCGAATGTCCCGTCCCCAAGTTCGTCCGCCGCAAAAATGCCCAAAAAACGGGTGGGCTATAGCCTTGGGGAGGGGGGGCCCACTGTCCAGACTTCGGATTGGGGCGAGACTTTGCGAGCGCTCTCCTTGTGACAAATATAGGCCGCGGGCACAGCCGCTCCAAAAAGAAGCCCAGAAGGTCCCGTCCCCAAGTTCGTCCGCCGCAAAAATGCCCAAAAAACGGGTGGGTTATAGCCTTGGGGGGAGGGGCTGGCCCACTTCGTCCGCCGGACTCAGAATGGGGCGAGAAATTACGAGCGCCCTCCGTGTGCCAAAAATAGGCCGTGGGCACAGCCGTGCCCAAAAATAAGCCCCAGAAGGTCCCGTCCCCAAGTTCGTCCGCCGCAAAAATGCCCAAAAAACGGGTGGGCTATAGCCTTGGGTGGAGGGGCTGGCCCACTTCCGCCGGACTCGGAATGGGGCGAGACTTTGCGAGCGCCCTCTGTGTGCAAAAAATAGGCCGCTGGCACAGCCATGCCCAAAACTAAGCCCCCGAAGGTCCCGTCCCCAAGTTCGTCGAACGCAAAAATGCCCAAAAAACGGGTGGGCTATAGCCTTGGGGAAGGGGCTGGCGAACTTCGTCCGCCGGACTCGGAATGGGGCGAGACATTGCGGGCGCCCTCCGTGTGCCAAAAATAAGCCGTGGGCACAACCGCGCCCAAAAATAAGCCCCCGAAGGTCCCGTCCCCAAGTTCGTCCGCCGCAAAAATGCCCAAAAAACGGGTGGGCTATAGCCTTGGGGGGAGGGGCTGGCCAACTTCGTCCGCCGGACTCGGAATGGGGCGAGACATTGCAGCGCCTCCGTGTGTAAAATAGGCTGCGGGCACAGCCGCACCCAAAAATAAGCCCCGAAGGTCCCGTCCCCAAGTTTGTCCGCCAAAAATACCCAAAAACCGGTAGGCTATAGCCTTGGGGGAGGGGCTGGCCAACTTCGTCCGCCGACTCGGAATGGGGCGAGACTTTGCAGCGCTCTCCGTGTGCTGGGCCGCGGGCACAGCTTCGCCCAAAAAAAACCCCCGAAGGTCGCGTCCCCTTGTTCGTCCGGCGCAAATCGCCCCAAAAAACGGGTGGGCTATAGCCTTGGGGGGAGGGGCTGGCCAACTTCGTCCGCCGGACTCGGAATGGGGCGAGACTTTGCGAGCGCCCTCCGTGTGCCAAAAATAAGCCGCGGGCACAGCCGTGCAGAAAAATAAGCCCCCGAAGGTCCCGTCCCCAAGTTCGTCCGCCGCAAAAATGCCCAAAAAACGGGTGGGCTATAGCCTTGGGGGGAGGGGCTGGCCCACTTCGTCTGCCGGACTCGGAATGGGGCGAGACTTTGCGAGCGCCCTCCGTGTGCCAAAAATAGGCCGCGGGCACAGCCGCGCCCAAAAGAAGCCCAGAAGGTCCCGTCCCCAAGTTCGTCCGCCGCAAAAATGCCCAAAAAACGGGTGGGCTATAGCCTTGGGGGGAGGGCTGGCCAACTTCGTCCGCCGGACTCGAATGGGGCGAGACTTCAGCGCCTCCGTGTGCCAAAAATAAGCCGCGGGCACAGCCGTGCAGAAAAATAAGCCCCCGAAGGTCCCGTCCCCAAGTTCGTCCGCCGCAAAAATGCCCAAAAAACGGGTGGGCTATAGCCTTGGGGGGAGGGGCTGGCCCACTTCGTCTGCCGGACTCGGAATGGGGCGAGACTTTACGAGTGCCCTCCGTGTGCCAAAAATAGGCCGCGGGCACAGCCGCGCCCAAAAGAAGCCCAGAAGGTCCCGTCCCCAAGTTCGTCCGCCGCAAAAATGCCCAAAAAACGGGTGGGTTATAGCCTTGGGGGGAGGGGCTGGCCCACTTCGTCCGCCGGACTCAGAATGGGGCGAGAAATTACGAGCGCCCTCCGTGTGCCAAAAATAGGCCGCGGGTACAGCCGTGCCCAAAAATAAGCCCCAGAAGGTCCCGTCCCCAAGTTCGTCCGCCGCAAAAATGCCCAAAAAACGGGTGGGCTATAGCCTTGGGTGGAGGGGCTGGCCCACTTCGTCCGCCGGACTCGGAATGGGGCGAGACTTTGCGAGCGCCCTCTGTGTGCAAAAAATAGGCCGCTGGCACAGCCACGCCCAAAACTAAGCCCCCGAAGGTCCCGTCCCCAAGTTCGTCGAACGCAAAAATGCCCAAAAAACGGGTGGGCTATAGCCTTGGGGAAGGGGCTGGCGAACTTCGTCCGCCGGACTCGGAATGGGGCGAGACATTGCGAGCGCCCTCCGTGTGCCAAAAATAAGCCGTGGGCACAACCGCGCCCAAAAATAAGCCCCCGAAGGTCCCGTCCCCAAGTTCGTCCGCCGCAAAAATGCCCCAAAAATGGGTGGGCTATAGCCTTCGGCGGAGGGTTGGCCCACTTCGTCCGCCGGACTCGGAATGGGGTGAGACTTTACGACCGCCCTCCGTGTGCGAAAAATAGGCCGCGGGCACAGCCGTGCCCAAACATAAGCCCCCGAAGGTCCCGTCCCCAAGTTCGTCCGCCGCAAAAATGCCCAAAAAACGGGTGGGCTATAGCCTTGGGGGGAGGGGCTGGCCAAATTCGTCCGCCGGACTCGGAATGGGGCGAGGCATTGCGAGCGCCCTTTGTGTACCAAAAATAGGCCGCGGGCACAGCCGCGGCCAAAAATAAGCCCCCGAAGGTCCCGTCCCCAAGTTCGTCCGCCGCAAAAATGCCCAAAAAACCGGTGGGCGATAGCCTTAGGGGGAGGGGCTGGCCAACTTCGTTCGCCGGACTCGGAATGGGGCGAGACTTTGCGAGCGGCCTCCGTGTGCCAAAAATAGGCCGTGCGCACAGCCATGCCCAAAAATAAACCCCCGAAGGTCCCGTCCCCAAGTTCGTCCGCCGCAAAAATGCCCAAAAAACGGGTGTGCTATAGCCTTGGGGGGAAGGGCTGGCTAACTTCGTCCGCCGGACTCGGAATGGGGTGAGACTTTGCGAGCGCCCTCCGTGTGCCAAAAATAGACCACAGGCACAGCCGCACCGAAAAATAAGCCCCCGAAGGTCCCGTCCCCAAGTTCATCGAACGCAAAAATGCCCAAAGAACGGGTTGGCTATAGCCTTGGGGGGAGGGGCTGGCCAACTTCGTCCGCCGGACTCGGAATGGGGCGAGACATTGCGAGCGCCCTCCGTGTACCAAAAATAGGCCGCGGGCACAGCCGCGCCCAAAAATAAGCCCCCGAAGGTCCCGTCCCCAAGTTCGTCCGCCGCAAAAATGCCCAAAAAACGGGTGGGCTATAGCCTTGGGGGGAGGGGCTGGCCAACTTCGTCCGCCGGACTCGGAATAGGGCGAAACTTTGCGAGCGCCCTTCGTGTACAAAAAATAGGCCGCGGGCACAGCCGCGCCCAAAAATAAGCCCCCGAAGGTCCCGTCCTCAAGTTCGTCCGCCGCAAAAATGCCCAAAAAACGGGTGGGCTATAGCCTTGGGTGGAGGGGCTGGCCCACTTCGTCCGCCGGACTCGGAATGGGGTGAGACTTTGCGAACGCCCTCCGTGAGCCAAAAATAGGCCACGGGCACAGTCGCGCCCAAAAATAGCCCGTGGGCACAGCCGCACCCAAAAATAAGCCCCCGAAGGTCCCGTCCCCAAGTTCGTCCGCCGCAAAAATGCCGAAAAAACGGGTTGGCTATAGCCTTGGGGGGAGGGGCTGGCCCACTTCGTCCGCCGGACTCGGAATGGGGCGAGACTTTGCGTGCGCCCACCCTGTGCCAAAAATAGGCCGCGGGCACAGCCGCGCCCAAAAATAAGACCCCGAAGGTCCTGTCCCCAAGTTCGCCCGCCGCAAAAATGCCCAAAAAACGGGTGGCCTTTAGCCTTGGGGGTAGGGGCTGGCCAACTTCGTCCGCCGGACTCGGAATGGGGCGAGACCTTGCGTGCGCCCCCCGTGTGCCAAATATAGGCTGTGGGCACAGCCGCACCCAAAAATAAGCCACCAAAGGTCCCGTCCCCTAGTTCGTCCGCCGCAAAAATGCCCAAAAAACGGGTGGGCTATAGCCTTGGGGGGAGGGGCTGGCCAACTTCGTCCGCCGGACTCGGAATGGGGCGAGACTTTGCGAGCGCCCACCGTGTGCCAAAAATAGGCCGCGGGCACAGCCACGCCCAAGAATAAGCCCCCGAAGGTCCCGTCCCCAAGTTTGTCCGCCGCAAAAATGCCCAAAAAACGGGTGGGCTATATCCTTGGGTGGAGGGGCTGGCCAACTTCGTCCGCCGGACTCGGAATGGGCCGAGACTTTGCGAGCGCCCTTCGTGTGCCAAAAATAGGCCACGGGCACAGCCGGGCCCAAAAATTAGCCCCCAAACGTCCCGTCCCCAAGTTCGTCCGCCGCAAAAATGCCCAAAAAATGGGTGGGCTATAGCCTTGGGGGGAGGGGCTGGCCAACTTCGTCCGCCGGACTCGGAATGGGGCGAGACTTTGCGAGCGGCCTCTGTGTGCCAAAAATAGGCCGCGGACACAGGTGCGCCCAAAAATAAGCCCCCGAAGATCCCGTCCCCAAGTTCGTCTGCCGCAAAAATGCCCAAAAAACGGGTGGGCTATAGCCTTGGGGGGAGGGGCTGGCCAACTTCGTCCGCCGGACTCGGAATGGGGTGAGACTTTGCGAGCGCCCTTCGTGTGCCAAAAATAGGCCACGGGCACAGCCGGGCCCAAAAATTAGCCCCCAAAGGTTCCGTCCCCAAGTTCGTCCGCCGCAAAAATGCCCAAAATACGGGTGGGCTATAGCCTTGGGGGGAGGGGCTGGCGAATTTCGTCCGCCGGACTCGGAATGGGGCGAGACTTTGCGAGCGGCCTCCGTGTGCCAAAAATAGGCTGCGGGCACAGCTGCGCCCAAAAATAAGCCCCCGAAGGTCCCGTCCCCAAGTTCGTCCGCCGCAAAAATGCCCAAAAAACGGGTGGGCTATAGCCTTGGGGGGATGGGCTGGGCAACTTCGTCTGCTGGACTCGGAAAGGTGCGAGACTTTGCGAGCGCCCTCCGTGTGCCAAACATAGGCCGCGGGCACAGCTGCGCATAAAAATAAGCCCCCGAAGGTCCCGTCCCCAAGTTCGTCCGCCGCAAAAATGCCCAAAAAACGGGTGGGCTATAGCCTTGGGGGGAGGGGCTGGCCAACTTCGTCCGCCGGACTCGGAATGGGGCGAGACTTTGCGAGCGCCCTCCATGTGCCAATAATAGGCCGCGGGCACAGCCACGCCCAAAAATAAGCTCCCGAAGGTCCCATCCCCAAGTTCGTCCGCCGCAAAAATTCCAAAAACGGGTGGGCTATAGCCATGGGGGGAGGGGCTGGCCAACTTCGTCCGCCGGACTCGGAATGGGGCGAGACTTTTCGAGCGCCCTCCGTGTGCCAAACATAGGCCGCGGGCACAGCCGCGCCCAAAAATAGGCCCTCGAAGGTCCCGTCCCCAAGTTCGTCCGCCGCAAAAATGCCCAAAAAATGGGTGGGCTATAGCCTTGGGGGGAGGGGCTGGCCAACTTCGTCCGCCGGACTCAGAATGGGGCGAGACTTTGCGAGCGCCCTCCGTGTGCCAAAAATAGGCCGCGGGCACAGCCGCGCCCAAAAATAGGCCCCCGAAAGTCCCGTCCCCAATTTCGTCCGCCGCAAAAATTCCCAAAAAACGGGTGGGCTATAGCCTTGGGGGGAGGGGCTGGCCTACTTCGTCCGCCGGACTCGTAATGGGGTGAGACTTTACGAGCGCCCTCCGTGTGCCAAAAATAGGCCGCGGCACAGACGCGCCAAAAATAAGCCCCGAAGGTCCCGTCCCCAAGTTCGTCCGCCGCAAAATGCCTAAAACGGGTGGGCTATAGCCTTGGGGGGTCGGGCTGGCCAACTTCGTCCACCGGACTCGGAATGGGGTTAGACTTTGCGAGCGCCCTCCGTGTGCCCGGCACAGCCGCACCCAAAAATAAGCCCCAAGGTCCCGCCCCAAGTTCGTCCGCAAAAATGCCCAAAACGGGTGGGCCATATCCTTGGGAGGGGCTGGCCAACTTCGCCGGACTCGGAAAGGTGCGACACATTACGAGCGCCTCCGTGTGCCAAATAGCGGCCGCGGGCACAGCCGCACCAAAAAATAAGCCCCCGAAGGTCCCGTCCCCAAGTTCGTCCACCGCAAAAATGCCCAAAAAAGGGTGGGCTATAGCCTTGGGGGGAGGGGCTGGCGAACGTCGTCCGCCGGACTCGGAATGGGGCGAGACTTTGCGAGCGGACTTTGTGTACCAAAAATAGGCTGCGGGCACAGCCGCGCCCAAAAATAAGCCCCCGAAGGTCCCGTCCCCAAGTTCGTCCGCCGCAAAAATGCCCAAAAAACGGGTGGGCCATATCCTTGGGGGGAGGGGCTGGCCCACTTCGTCCGCCGGACTCGGAAAGGTGCGAGACATTGCGAGCGCCCTCCGTGTGCCAAAAATAGGCCGCGGGCACAGCCGCACCAAAAAATAAGCCCCCGAAGGTCCCGTCCCCAAGTTCGTCCACCGCAAAAATGCCCAAAAAAGGGTGGGCTATAGCCTTGGGGGGAGGGGCTGGCGAATTTCGTCCGCCGGACTCGGAATGGGGCGAGACTTTGCGAGCGGCCTCCGTGTGCCAAAAATAGGCTGCGGGCACAGCCGCGCCCAAAAATAAGCCCCCGAAGGTCCCGTCCCCAAGTTCGTCCGCCGCAAAAATGCCCAAAAAACGGGTGGGCTATAGCCTTGGGGGGAGGGGCTGGGAAACTTCGTCTGCTGGACTCGGAAAGGTGCAAGACTTTGCGAGCGCCCTCCGTGTGCCAAACATAGGCCACGGGCACAGCCGCGCCCAAAAATAAGCCCCCGAAGGTCCCGTCCCCAAGTTCGTCCGCCGCAAAAATGCCCAAAAAACGGGTGGGCTATAGCCTTGGGGGGAGGGGCTGGCCAACTTCGTCCGCCGGACTCGGAATGGGGCGAGACTTTGCGAGCGCCCTCCATGTGCCAAAAATAGGCCGCGGGCACAGCCGCGCCCAAAAATAAGCCCCCGAAGGTCCCGTCCCCAAGTTCGTCCGCCGCAAAAATGCCCAAAAAACGGGTGGGCTATAGCCTTGGGGGGAGGGGCTGGGCAACTTCGTCTGCTGGACTCGGAAAGGTGCGAGACTTTGCGAGCGCCCTCCGTGTGCCAAACATAGGCCGCGGGCACAGCTGCGCCCAAAAATAAGCCCCCGAAGGTCCCGTCCCCAAGTTCGTCCGCCGCAAAAATGCCCAAAAAACGGGTGGGCTATAGCCTTGGGGGGAGGGGCTGGCCAACTTCGTCCGCCGGACTCGGAATGGGGCGAGACTTTGCGAGCGCCCTCCATGTGCCAAAAATAGGCCGCGGGGACAGCAGCGCCCAAAAATAAGCCCCCGAAGGTCCCGTCCCCAAGTTCGTCCGCCGCAAAAATGCCCAAAAAACGGGTGGGCCATATCCTTGGGGGGAGGGGCTGGCCAACTTCGTCCGCCGGACTCGGAAAGGTGCGAGACATTACGAGCGCCCTCCGTGTGCCAAAAATAGGCCGCGGGCACAGCCGCACCAAAAAATAAGCCCCCGAAGGTCCCGTCCCCAAGTTCGTCCACCGCAAAAATGCCCAAAAAAGGGTGGGCTATAGCCTTGGGGGGAGGGGCTGGCGAACTTCGTCCGCCGGACTCGGAATGGGGCGAGACTTTGCGAGCGGCCTCCGTGTGCCAAAAATAGGCTGCGGGCACAGCCGCGCCCAAAAATAAGCCCCCGAAGGTCCCGTCCCCAAGTTCGTCCGCCGCAAAAATGCCCAAAAAACGGGTGGGCTATAGCCTTGGGGGGAGGGGCTGGGCAACTTCGTCTGCTGGACTCGGAAAGGTGCGAGACTTTGCGAGCGCCCTCCGTGTGCCAAACATAGGCCGCGGGCACAGCCGCGCCCAAAAATAAGCCCCCGAAGGTCCCGTCCCCAAGTTCGTCCGCCGCAAAAATGCCCAAAAAACGGGTGGGCGATATCCTTGGGGGGAGGGGCTGGCCAACTTCGTCCGCCGGACTCGGAATGGGGCGAGACTTTGCGAGCGCCCTCCATGTGCCAAAAATAGGCCGCGGGCACAGCCGCGCCCAAAAATTAGCCCCCGAAGGTCCCGTCCCCAAGTTCGTCCGCCGCAAAAATGCCCAAAAAACGGGTGGGCTATAGCCTTGGGGGGAGGGGCTGGGCAACTTCGTCTGCTGGACTCGGAAAGGTGCGAGACTTTGCGAGCGCCCTCCGTGTGCCAAAAATAGGCCGCGGGCACAGCTGCGCCCAAAAATAAGCCCCCGAAGGTCCCGTCCCCAAGTTCGTCCGCCGCAAAAATGCCCAAAAAACGGGTGGGCTATAGCCTTGGGGGGAGGGGCTGGCCAACTTCGTCCGCCGGACTCGGAATGGGGCGAGACTTTTCGAGCGCCCTCCGTGTGCCAAAAATAGGCCGCGGGCACAGCCGCGCCCAAAAATAAGCCCCCGAAGGTCCCGTCCCCAAGTTCGTCCGCCGCAAAAATGCCCAAAAAACGGGTGGGCCATATCCTTGGGGGGAAGGGCTGGCCCACTTCGTCCGCCGGACTCGGAAAGGTGCGAGACATTACGAGCGCCCTCCGTGTGCCAAAAATAGGCCGCGGGCACAGCCGCACCAAAAAATAAGCCCCCGAAGGTCCCGTCCCCAAGTTCGTCCACCGCAAAAATGCCCAAAAAAGGGTGGGCTATAGCCTTGGGGGGAGGGGCTGGCGAATTTCGTCCGCCGGACTCGGAATGGGGCGAGACTTTGCGAGCGGCCTCCGTGTGCCAAAAATAGGCTGCGGGCACAGCCGCGCCCAAAAATAAGCCACGAAGGTCCCGTCCCCAAGTTCGTCCGCCGCAAAAATGCCCAAAAAACGGGTGGGCTATAGCCTTGGGGGGAGGGGCTGGGCAACTTCGTCTGCTGGACTCGGAAAGGTGCGAGACTTTGCGAGCGCCCTCCGTGTGCCAAACATAGGCCGCGGGCACAGCCGCGCCCAAAAATAAGCCCCCGAAGGTCCCGTCCCCAAGTTCGTCCGCCGCAAAAATGCCCAAAAAACGGGTGGGCGATAGCCTTGGGGGGAGGGGCTGGCCAACTTCGTCCGCCGGACTCGGAATGGGACGAGACTTTGCGGCGCCCATGTGCCAAAATAGGCCGCGGGCACAGCCGCGCCCAAAAATTAGCCCCGAAGGTCCCGCCCCCAAGTTCGTCCGCCGCAAAATGCCCAAAAACGGGTGGGCTATAGCCTTGGGGGAGGGGCTGGGCAACTTCGTCCTGCTGGACTCGGAAAGGTGCGAGACTTTGCGAGCGCCTCCGTGTGCCAAAAATAGGCCGCGGGCACAGCTGCACCCAAAAAATAAGCCGCCGAAGGTCCCGTCCCCAAGTTCGTCCGCCGCAAAAATGCCCAAAAAACGGGTGGGCTATAGCCTTGGGGGGAGGGGCTGGCCAACTTCGTCCGCCGGACTCGGAATGGGGCGAGAGTTTGCGAGCGCCATCCATGTGCCAAAAATAGGCCGCGGACACAGCCGCGCCCAAAAATAAGCCCGCGAAGGTCCCGTCCCCAAGTTCGTCCGCCGCAAAAATGCCCAAAAAACGGGTGGGCCATATCCTTGGGGGGAGGGGCTGGCCCACTTCGTCCGCCGGACTCGGAAAGGTGCGAGACATTGCGAGCGCCCTCCGTGTGCCAAAAATAGGCCGCGGGCACAGCCGCACCCAAAAATAAGCCCCCGAAGGTCCCGTCCCCAAGTTCGTCCACCGCAAAAATGCCCAAAAAAGGGTGGGCTATAGCCTTGGGGAGGGCTGGCGAATCGTCCGCCGGACTCGGAATGGGGCGAGACTTTGCGAGCGGCCTCCGTGTGCCAGGCTGCGGGCACAGCCGCACGAAAAATAAGCCCCGAAGGTCCTGTCCCCAAGTTCGTCCGCCGCAAAAATGCCCAAAAAACGGGTGGGCTATATCCTTGGGCGGAAAGGCAGGACCAAATCGTCCGCCGGACTCGGAATCGGCCAAGACATTGCAAGCGCCCTCAGTGTGCCAAAAATAGGCCGCGGGCACAGCCGCGCCCAAAAATAAGCTCCCGAAGGTCCCGTCCCCAAGTTCGTCCGCCGCAAAAATTCCCAAAAAACGGGTGGGCTATAGCCATGGGGGGAGGGGCTGGCCAACTTCGTCCGCCGGACTCGGAATGGGGCGAGACTTTTCGAGCACCCTCCGTGTGCCAAACATAGGCCGCGGGCACAGCCGCGGCCAAAAATAGGCCCCCGAAGGTCCCGTCCCCAAGTTCGTCCGCCGCAAAAATGCCCAAAAAACGGGTGGGCTATAGCCTTGGGGGGAGGGGCTGGCCAACTTCGTCCGCCGGACTCAGAATGGGGCGAGACTTTGCAGCGCTCCGTGTGCCAAACCTAGGCCGCGGGCACAGCCGCGCCCAAAAATAGGCCCCCGAAGGTCCCGTCCCCAATTTCGTCCGCCGCAAAAATTCCCAAAAAACGGGTGGGCTATAGCCTTGGGGGGAGGGGCTGGCCAACTTCGTCCGCCGGACTCCTAATGGGTTGAGACTTTACGAGCGCCCTCCGTGTGCCAAAAATAGGCCGCGGGCACAGCCGCGCCCAAAAATAAGCCCCCGAAGGTCCCGTCCCCAAGTTCGTCCGCCGCAAAAATGCCCAAAAAACGGGTGGGCTATAGCCTTGGGGGGACGGGCTGGCCAACTTCGTCCGCCGGACTCGGAATGGGGCGAGACTTTGCGAGCGGCCTCCGTGTGCCAAAAATAGGCCGCGGGCACAGCCGCACCAAAAAATAAGCCCCCGAAGGTCCCGTCCCCAAGTTCGTCCACCGCAAAAATGCCCAAAAAAGGGTGGGCTATAGCCTTGGGGGGAGGGGCTGGCGAATTTCGTCCGCCGGACTCGGAATGGGGCGAGACTTTGCAAGCGGCCTCCGTGTGCCAAAAATAGGCTGCGGGCACAGCCGCGCCCAAAAATAAGCCCCGAAGGTCCCGTCCCCAAGTTCGTCCGCCGCAAAAATGCCCAAAAAACGGGTGGGCTATAGCCTTGGGGGGAGGGGCTGGGCAACTTCGTCTGCTGGACTCGGAAAGATGCGAGACTTTGCGAGCGCCCTCCGTGTGCTGGGGCCAGGGCACAGCCGCACCCAAAAATAAGCCCCCGAAGGTCCCGTCCCCAAGTTCGTCCGCCGCAAAAATGCCCAAAAAACGGGTGGGCCATATCCTTGGGGGGAGGGGCTGGCCAACTTCGTCCGCCGGACTCGGAAAGGTGCAAGACATTACGAGCGCCCTCCGTGTGCCAAAAATAGGCCGCGGACACAGCCGCACCAAAAAATAAGCCCCCGAAGGTCCCGTCCCCAAGTTCGTCCACCGCAAAAATGCCCAAAAAAGGGTGGGCTATAGCCTTGGGGGGAGGGGCTGGCGAACTTCGTCCGCCGGACTCGGAATGGGGCGAGACTTTGCGAGCGGACTTTGTGTACCAAAAATAGGCTGCGGGCACAGCCGCGCCCAAAAATAAGCCCCCAAAGGTCCCGTCCCCAAGTTCGTCCGCCGCAAAAATGCCCAAAAAACGGGTGGGCTATAGCCTTGGGGGGAGGGGCTGGGCAACTTCGTCTGCTGGACTCGGAAAGGTGTGAGACTTTGCGAGCGCCCTCCGTGTGCCAAAAATAGGCCGCGGGCACAGCCGCACCAAAAAATAAGCCCCCGAAGGTCCCGTCCCCAAGTTCGTCCGCCCCAAAAATGCCCAAAAAACGGGTGGGCTATAGCCTTGGTGGGAGGGGCTGGCCACCTTCGTCCGCCGGACTCGGAATGGGCCGAGGCTTTGCGAGCGCCCTCCGGGTGCCCAAAGTAGGCCGCGGTCACAGCCGTACCCAAAAATAAGCCCCCGAAGGTCCCATCCCCAAGTTCGTCTGCCGCAAAAATGCCCAAAAAACGGGTGGGCTATAGCCTTGGGGGGAGGGGCTGGCCAACTTCGTCCGCCGGACTCGGAATGGGGCGAGACTTTGCGAGCGCCAAACTTGTGCCAAAAATAGGCCACGGGCACAGCCGGCCCCAAAAATTAGCCCCCAAAGGAACCGACCCCAAGTTCGTCTGCCGCAAAAATGCCCAAAAAACGGGTGGGCTATAGCCTTGGGGGGAGGGGCTGGCCAACTTCGTCCGCCGGACTCGGAATGGGGCGAGACTTTGCGAGCGCCTCCGTGTGCCAAAAATAGGCCACGGGCACAGTCACGCCCAAAAATAAGCCCCCGAAGGTCCCGTCCTCAAGTTTGTCCGCCGCAAAAATGCCCAAAAAACGGGTGGGCTATATCCTTGGGGGGAGGGGCTGGCCAACTTCGTCCGCCGGACTCGGAATGGGGCGAGACTTTGCGAGCGGCCTCTGTGTGCCAAAAATAGGCTGCGGACACAGTTGCGCCCAAAAATAAGCCCCCGAAGATCCCGTCCCCAAGTTCGTCTGCCGCAAAAATGCCCAAAAAACGGGTGGGCTATAGCCTTGGGGGGAGGGGCTGGCCAACTTCGTCCGCCGGACTCGGAATGGGGCGAGACTTTGCGAGCGCCCTCCGTGTGCCAAAAATAGGCCGCAGACACAGCCGCGCCCAAAAATAAGCCCCCGAAGGTCCCGTCCCCAAGTTCGTCCGCCGCAAAAATGCCCAAAAAACGGGTGGGCTATAGCCTTGGGGGGAGGGGCTGGCCAACTTCGTCCGCCGGACTCGGATTGGGGTGAGACTTTGCGAGCGGCCTCTGTGTGCCAAAAATAGACCGTGGGCACAGCCGCACCAAAAAATAAGTCCCCGAAGGTCCCGTTCCCAAGTTCGCTCATGCAAAATGCCCAAATAACGGGTGGGATATAGCGTTGGGGGGAGGGGCTGGCCAACTTCGTCCGCCGGACTCGGAATGGGCCGAGACTTTGCGGGCGGCCTCCGTGTGCCAGAAATAGGCCGCTGCACAGCCGCGCCCAAAAAAAATCCCCAGAAGGTCCCGTCCCCAAGTTCGTCCGCCGCAAAAATGCCCAAAAAACGGGTGGGCTATAGCCTCGGGGGGAGGGGCTGGCCAAGTTCGTCCGCCGGACTCGGATTGGGGCGAGACTTTGCGAGCGGTCTCTGTGTGCCAAAAATAGGCCGCGGGCACAGCCGTGCCCAAAAATAAGCCCCCGAAGGTCCCGTCCCCAAGTTCGTCCGCCGCAAAAATGCCCAAAAAACGGGTTGGCTATAGCCTTGGGGGGAGGGGCTGGCCAACTTCGTCCGCCGGACTCGGAATGGGGCGAGAATTTGTGAGCGCCCTTCGTGTGCCAAAAATAGGCCACGGGCACAGCCGGGCCCAAAAATTAGCCCCCAAAGGTCCCGTCCCCAAGTTCGTCCGCCGCAAAAATGCCCAAAAAACGGGTGGGCTATAGCCTTGGGGGGAGGGGCTGGGCAACTTCGTCTGCTGGACTCGGAAAGGTGTGAGACTTTGCGAGCGCCCTCCGTGTGCCAAAAATAGGCCGCGGGCACAGCCGCACCAAAAAATAAGCCCCCGAAGGTCCCGTCCCCAAGTTCGTCCGCCCCAAAAATGCCCAAAAAACGGGTGGGCTATAGCCTTGGTGGGAGGGGCTGGCCAACTTCGTCCGCCGGACTCGGAATGGGCCGAGGCTTTGCGAGCACCCTCTGGGTGCCCAAAGTAGGCCGCGGTCACAGCCGTACCCAAAAATAAGCCCCCGAAGGTCCCGTCCCCAAGTTCGTCCGCCGCAAAAATGCCCAAAAAACGGGTGGGCTATAGCCTTGGGGGGAGGGGCTGGCCAACTTCGTCCGCCGGACTCGGGATCGGGCGAGACTTTGCGAGCGGCCTCTTTGTGCCAAAAATAGGCCGCGGACACAGGTGCGCCCAAAAGTAAGCCCCCGAAGATCCCGTCCCCAAGTTCGTCTGCCGCAAAAATGCCCAAAAAACGGGTGGGCTATAGCCTTGGGGGGAGGGGCTGGCCAAGTTCGTCCGCCGGACTCGGAATGGGGCGAGACTTTGCGAGCGCCCTTCGTGTGCCAAAAATAGGCCACGGGCACAGCCGGGCCCAAAAATTAGCCCCCAAAGGTTCCGTCCCCAAGTTCGTCCGCCGCAAAAATGCCCAAAAAACGGGTGGGCTATAGCCTTGGGGGGAGGGGCTGGCCCACTTCGTCCGCCGGACTCGGAATGGGGCGAGACTTTGCGAGCGCCTCCGTGTGCCAAAAATAGGCCGCGGGCACAGTCACGCCCAAAAATAAGCCCCCGAAGGTCCCGTCCCCAAGTTTGTCCGCCGCAAAAATGCCCAAAAAACGGGTGGGCTATATCCTTGGGGGGAGGGGCTGGCCAACTTCGTCCGCCGGACTCGGAATGGGGCGAGACTTTGCGAGCGGCCTCTGTGTGCCAAAAATAGGCCGTGGACACAGCTGCGCCCAAAAATAAGCCCCCGAAGATCCCGTCCCCAAGTTCGTCCGCCGCAAAAATGCCCAAAAAACGGGTGGGCTATAGCCTTGGGGGGAGGGGCTGGCCAACTTCGTCCGCCGGACTCGGAATGGGGCGAGACTTTGCGAGTGCCCTCCGTGTGCCAAAAATAGGCCGCAGGCACAGCCGCGCCCAAAAATAAGCCCCCGAAGGTCCCGTCCCCAAGTTCGTCCGCCGCAAAAATGCCCAAAAAACGGGTGGGCTATAGCCTTGGGGGGAGGGGCTGGCCAACTTCGTCCGCCGGACTCGGATTGGGGTGAGACTTTGCGAGCGGCCTCTGTGTGCCAAAAATAGACCGTGGGCACAGCCGCACCAAAAAATAAGTCCCCGAAGGTCCCGTTCCCAAGTTCGTCTGCGGCAAAAATGCCCAAAAAACGGGTGGGCTATAGCGTTGGGGGGAGGGGCTGGCCAACTTCGTCCGCCGGACTCGGAATGGGCCGAGACTTTGCGGGCGGCCTCCGTGTGCCAGAAATAGGCCGCTGCACAGCCGCGCCCAAAAAAAATCCCCAGAAGGTCCCGTCCCCAAGTTCGTCCGCCGCAAAAATGCCCAAAAAACGGGTGGGCTATAGCCTCGGGGGGAGGGGCTGGCCAAGTTCGTCCGCCGGACTCGGATTGGGACGAGACTTTGCGAGCGGTCTCTGTGTGCCAAAAATAGGCCGCGGGCACAGCCGTGCCCAAAAATAAGCCCCCGAAGGTCCCGTCCCCAAGTTCGTCCGCCGCAAAAAATCCCCAAAAACGGGTTGGCTATAGCCTTGGGGGAGGCTGGCCAACTTCGTCCGCCGGACTCGGAATGGGGCGAGAATTTGCAGCGCCCTGTGCCAAAAATAGGCCACGGGCACAGCCGGGCCCAAAAATTAGCCCCCGAAGGTCCCGTCCCCAAGTTCGTCCGCCGCAAAAATGCCCAAAAAACGGGTGGGCTATAGCCTTGGGGGGAGGGGCTGGCCAACTTCGTCCGCCGGACTCGGAATGGGGCGAGACTTTGCGAGCGCCCACCGTGTGCCAAAAATAGGCCGCGGGCACAGCCGCGCCCAAAAATAAGCCCCCGAAGGTCCCGTCCCCAAGTTTGTCCGCCGCAAAAATGCCCAAAAAACGGGTGGGCTATATCCTTGGGGGGAGGGGCTGGCCAACTTCGTCCGCCGGACTCGGAATGGGGCGAGACTTTGCGAGTGCCCTCCGTGTGCCAAAAATAGGCCGCAGACACAGCCACGCCCAAAAATAAATGCCCAAAGGTCCCGTCCCCAAGTTCGTCCGCCGCAAAAATGCCCAAAAAACGGGCGGGCTATAGCCTTGGGGGGAGGGGCTGGCCAAGTTCGTCCGCCGGATTTGGAATGGGGTGAGACTTTGCGAGCGCCCTCCCTGTGCCAAAAATAGGCCGCGGGCACAGCTGCGCCCAATAATAAGCGCCCGAAGGTCCCGTCGCCAAGTTCGTCCGCTGCAAAAATGCCCAAAAAACGGGTGGGCTATTGCCTTGGGGGGAGGGGCTGGCCAAGTTCGTCCGCCGGACTCGGAATAGGGCGAGACTTGGCGAGCGCCCTCCGTTTGCCAAAATTAGGCCGCGGGCACAGCCGCGCCCAAAAATAAGCGCCCGAAGGTCCCCTCCCCAAGTTCGTCCGCCGCAATAATGCCCAAAAAACGGGTGGGCTATAGCCTTGGGGGCAGGGGTTGGCCAAGTTCGTCCGCCGGACTCGGAATGGGGTGAGACTTTGCGAGCGCCCTCCGTGTACAAAAAATTGGCCGCAGACACAGCCACGCCCAAAAATAAATGCCCAAAGGTCCCGTCCCCATGTTCGTCCGCCGCAAAAATGCCCAAAAAACGGGCGGGCTATAGCCTTGGGGGGAGGGGCTGGCCAAGTTCGTCCGCCGTATTGGGAATGGGGTGAGACTTTGCGAGCGCCCTCCCTATGCCAAAAATAGGCCGCGGGCACAGCCGCGCCCAAAAATAAGCGCCCGAAGGTCCCGTCGCCAAGTTCGTCCGCTGCAAAAATGCCCAAAAAACGGGTGGGCTATTGCCTTGGGGGGAGGGGCTGGACAAGTTCGTCCGCCGGACTCGGAATGGGGCGAGACTTGGCAAGCGCCCTCCGTTTGCCAAAATTAGGCCGCGGGCACAGCCGCGCGCAAAAATAAGCGCCCGAAGGTCCCCTCCCCAAGTTCGTCCGCCGCAATAATGCCCAAAAAACGGGTGGGCTATAGCCTTGGGGGCAGGGGTTGGCCAAGTTCGTCCGCCGGACTCGGAATGGGGTGAGACTTTGCGAGCGCCCTCCGTGTACAAAAAATAGGACGCGGGCACATCCACGCCCAAAATTAAGGGCCCGAAGGTCCCGTCCCCAAGTCCGTCCGCCGCAAAAATTCCCAAAAAACGTGTGGGCTATAGCCTTGGGGGGAGGGGCTGGCCAAGTTCGTCCGCCGGACTCGGAATAGGGGGAGACTTTGCGAACGCCCTCCGTGGGAGAAAAATAGGCAGCGGGAACAGCCGCGCCCAAAAATAAGTGCCCGAAGGTCCCGTCCCCAAATTCTTCCGCCGCAAAAATGCCCAAAAAACGGGTGGGCTATAGCCTTGGGGGGAGGGGCTGGCCAAGTTCGTCCGCCGGACTCGGAATGGGGCGAGACTTGGCGAGCGCCCTCCGTTTGCCAAAAATAGGCCACGGGCATAGCCGTGCCCAAAAATAAGCGCCCGAAGGTCCCGTCCCCAAGTCTGTCAGCCGCAAAAATTCCCAAAAAACGTGTGGGCTATAGCCTTGGGGGGAGGGGCTGGCCAAGTTCGTCCGCCGGATTTGGAATGGGGTGAGACTTTGCGACCGCCCTACGTGTGCCAAAAATAGGCCGTGGCCACAGCCGCGCCCAAAAATAAGTCCCCGAAGGTCCCGTCCCCAAGTTCGTCCGTCGCAAAAATGCCCAAAAAACGGGTGGGCTATAGCCTTGCGGGGACGGGTTGGCCAAGTTCGTCCGCCGGACTCGGAATGGGGTGAGACTTTGCGAGCGCCTTCCGTGTGCAAAAAATATGCCACGGGCACAGCCGGCCCAAAAATAAGTCCCCGAAGGTCCGCCCCCAAGTTCGTCTCGTCGCAAAATGCCCAAAAACGGGTGGGCTATAGCCTTGCGGACGGGTTGGCTGTCCGCCGGACTCGGAATGGGGTGAGACTTTGCGAGCGCCTTCCGTGTGCAAAAAATATGCCGTGGGTACAGCTGCGCCCAAAAATATGCTCCCGAAGGTCCCGTCCCAAAGTTCGTCCGCCGCAAAAATGCCCAAAAAACGGGTGGGCTATAGCCTTGGGGGGAGGGGCTGGCCAAGTTCGTCCGCCGGACTCGGAATGGGGTGAGACTTTGCGAGCACCCTCCGTGTGCCAAAAATATCCCGCGGGCAAAGCCGTGTCCAAAAATAAGCGCCCGAAGGTCCCGTCCCCAAGTTCGTCCGCCGCAAAAATGCCCAAAAAACGGGTGGGCTATTGCCTTGGGGGGAGGGGCTGGCCAAGTTCGTCCGCCAGACTCGGAATGGGGCGAGACTTGACGAGCGCCCTCTGTGTACCAAAAATAGGCCGCGGGCACAGCCGCGCCCAAAAATAAGCGACCGAAGGTCCCGTCCCCAAGTTCATCCGCCGCAAAAATGCCCAAAAAACGGGTGGGCTATGGCCTTGGGGCAGGGGTTGGCCAAGTTCGTCCGCCGGACTCGGAATGGGGTGAGACTTTGCGAGCGCCCTCCGTGTGTAAAAAATATGCCGTGGGCACAGCCGCGCCCAAAAATATGCTCCCGAAGGTCTCGTCCCCAAGTTCGTCCGCCGCAAAAATGCCCAAAAAACGGGTGGGCTATAGCCTTGGGGGGAGGGGCTGGCCAAGTTCGTCCGCCGGACTCGGAATGGGGCGAGACTTGGCGAGCACCCTCCGTTTGCCAAAAATAGACCACGGGCATAGCGATGCCCAAAAATAAGCGCCCGAAGGTCCCGTCCCCAAGTCTGTCAGCCGCAAAAATTCCCAAAAAACGTGTGGGCTATAGCCTTGGGGGGAGGGGCTGGCCAAGTTCGTCCGCCGGATTTGGAATGGGGTGAGACTTTGCGACCGCCCTACGTGTGCCAAAAATAGGCCGTGGGCACAGCCGCGCCCAAAAATAAGTCCCCGAAGGTCCCGTCCCCAAGTTCGTCCGTCGCAAAAATGCCCAAAAAACGGGTGGGCTATAGCCTTGCGGGGACGGGTTTGCCAAGTTCGTCCGCCGGACTCGGAATGGGGTGAGACTTTGCGAGCGCCTTCCGTGTGCAAAAAATATGCCACGGGCACAGCCGCGCCCAAAAATAAGTCCCCGAAGGTCCCGTCCCCAAGTTCGTCCGTCGCAAAAATGCCCAAAAAACGGGTGGGCTATAGCCTTGCGGGGACGGGTTGGCCAAGTTCGTCCGCCGGACTCGGAATGGGGTGAGACTTTGCGAGCGCCTTCCGTGTGCAAAAAATATGCCGTGGGTACAGCTGCGCCCAAAAATATGCTCCCGAAGGTCCCGTCCCAAAGTTCGTCCGCCGCAAAAATGCCCAAAAAACGGGTGGGCTATAGCCTTGGGGGGAGGGGCTGGCCAAGTTCGTCCGCCGGACTCGGAATAGCGCGAGACTTGGCGAGCGCCCTCCGTTTGCCAAAAATAGGCCGTGCCCAAAATTAAGGGCCCGAAGGTCCCGTCCCCAAGTCCGTCCGCCGCAAAAATTCCCAAAAAACGTGTGGGCTATAGCCTTGGGGGGAGGGGCTGGCGAAGTTCGTCCGCCGGACTCGGAATGGGGGGAGACTTTGCGAGCGCCCTCCGTGGGAGAAAAATAGGCAGCGGGAACAGCCGCGCCCAAAAATAAGTGCCCGAAGGTCCCGTCCCCAAATTCTTCCGCCGCAAAAATGCCCAAAAAACGGGTGGGCTTTAGCCTTGGGGGGAGGGGCTGGCCAAGTTCATCCGCCGGACTCGGAATGGGGCAAGACTTTTCGAACGCCCTCCGTGTGCCAAAAATAGGCCACGGGCACAGCCGCGCCAGAAAATAAGCGCCCGAAGGACCCGTCCCCAAGTTCGTCCGCCGCAAAAATGCCCAAAAAACGTGTGGGCTATAGCCTTGGGGGGAGGGGCTGGCCAAGTTCGTCCGCCGGACTCGGACTGGGGGGAGACTTTGCGAGCGCCCTCCGTGGGCCAAAAATAGGCCGCGGGCACAGCCGCGCCCAAAAATAAGTGCCCGAACGTCCCGTCCCGAAGTTCGTCCGCCGCAAAAATGCCCAAAAAACGTGTGGGCTATAGCCTTGGGGGAGGGGCTGGCCAAGTTCGTCCGTCGGACGCGGAATGGGGCGAGACTTTGCGAGCGCCCTCCATTTGCCAAAAATAGGCCGCGGGCACAGCCGCGCCAAAAAATAAGAGCCCGAAGGTCCCGTCCCCAAGTTCGTCCGCCGCAAAAAAGCCCAAAAAACGTGTGGGCTATAGCCTTGGGGGGAGGGGCTGGCCAAGTTCGTCCGCCGGACTCGGAATGGGGCGAGACTTTGCGACCGCCCTCCGTGTGCAAAAAATAGGCCGCGGGCACAGCCGCGCCCAAAAATAAGCGCCCGAAGGTCCCGTCCCCAAGTTCGTCCGCCGCAAAAATGCCCAAATAACGTGTGGGCTATAGCCTTGGGGGAGGGGCTGGCCAAGTTCGTCCGCCGGGCTCGGAATGGGGCAAGACTTTGCGAGTGCCCTCCGTGTGCAAACAATAGGCCGCGGGCACAGCCGCACCCAAAAATAAGCGCCCGAAGGTCCCGTCCCCAAGTTCGTTCGCCGCAAAAATGCCCAAAAAACGTGTGGGCTATAGCCTTGGGGGGAGGGGCTGGCGAAGTTCGTCCGCCGGACTCGGAATAGGGCGAGACTTTGCGAGCGCCCTCCGTTTGAAAAACATAGGCCGCGGGCACAGCCGCGCCAAAAAATAAGCGCCCGAAGGTCCCGTCCCCAAGTTCGTCCGCCGCAAAAATGCCCAAAAAACGTGTGGGCTATAGCCTAGGGGGAGGCGCTGGCCAAGTTCGTCCGCCGGGCTCGGAATGGGGCGAGACTTTGCGAGCGCCCTCCGTGTGCAAACAATAGGCCGCGGGCACAGCCGCATATAAAAATATGCGCCCGAAGGTCCCGTCCCCAAGTTCTTCCACCGTAAAAATGCCCAAAAAACGTGTGGGCTATAGCCTTGGGGGGAGGGGCTGGCGAAGTTCGTCCGCCGGACTCGGAATGGGGCGAGACTTTGCGAGCGCCCTCCATTTGCCAAACATAGGCCGCGGGCACAGCCGCACCAAAAAATAAGCGCGCGAAGGTCGCGTCCCCAAGTTCGTCCGTTGCAAAAATGCCCAAAAAACGTGTGGGCTATAGCCTTGGGGGAGGGGCTGGCCAAGTTCGTCCGCCGGGCTCGGAATGGGGCGAGACTTTGCGAGCGCCTCCGTGTGCGAACACAGGCCGCGGGCACAGCCGCGCCCAAAAATATACGACCGAGGTCCCGTCCCCAAGTTCTTCCGCGCAAAATGCCCAAAAACGGGTGCGCTATAGCCTTGGGGGGAGGGGCTGGCCAAGTTCGTCCGCCGGACTTGGAATGGGGGCGAGACTTTGTGAACGCCCTCCGTGTGCCAAAAATAGGCCGCGGGCACAGCCGTGGCCAAAAGTAAGCGCCCGAAGGTCCCGTCCCCAAGTTCATCCGCGGAAAAAATGCCCAAAAAACGGGTGGGCTACAGCCTTGGGGGGAGGTGCTGGCAAGTTCGTCCGCCGGACGCGGAATGGGGCGAGACTTTGCGAGCGCCCTCCATTTGCCAAAAATAGGCCGCGGGCACAGCCGCGCCAAAAAATAAGAGCCCGAAGGTCCCGTCCCCAAGTTCGTCCGCCGCAAAAAAGCCCAAAAAACGTGTGGGCTATAGCCTTGGGGGGAGGGGCTGGCGAAGTTCGTCCGCCGGACTCGGAATGGGGCGAGACTTTGCGAGCGCCCTCCATTTGCCAAACATAGGCCGCGGGCACAGCCGCACCAAAAAATAAGCGTGCGAAGGTCGCGTCCCCAAGTTCGTCCGTTGCAAAAATGCCCAAAAAACGTGTGGGCTATAGCCTTGGGGGAGGGGCTGGCCAAGTTCGTCCGCCGGGCTCGGAATGGGGCGAGACTTTGCGAGCGCCCTCCATTTGCCAAACATAGGCCGCGGGCACAGCCGCACCAAAAAATAAGCGCGCGAAGGTCGCGTCCCCAAGTTCGTCCGTTGCAAAAATGCCCAAAAAACGTGTGGGCTATAGCCTTGGGGGAGGGGCTGGCCAAGTTCGTCCGCCGGGCTCGGAATGGGGCGAGACTTTGCGAGCGCCCTCCGTGTGCGAACAATAGGCCGCGGGCACAGCCGCGCCCAAAAATATACGACCGAAGGTCCCGTCCCCAAGTTCTTCCGCCGCAAAAATGCCCAAAAAACGGGTGCGCTATAGCCTTGGGGGGAGGGGCTGGCCAAGTTCGTCCGCCGGACTTGGAATGGGGGCGAGACTTTGTGAACGCCCTCCGTGTGCCAAAAATAGGCCGCGGGCACAGCCGTGGCCAAAAGTAAGCGCCCGAAGGTCCCGTCCCCAAGTTCATCCGCGGAAAAAATGCCCAAAAAACGGGTGGGCTACAGCCTTGGGGGGAGGTGCTGGCAAGTTCGTCCGCCGGACTCGGAATGGGGCGGGACTTGGCGAACGCCCTCCGTGTGCCAGAAATAGGCCGCGGTCACAGCCGCGCCCAATAATAAGCGCTCGAAGGTCCCGTCCCCAAGTTTGTCCGCCGCAAAAATGCCCAAAAAACGGGTGGGCTATAGCCTTTGGGGGAGGGGCTGGCCAAGTTCGTCCGCCGGACTCGGAATGGGCCGAGACATTGCGAGCGCCCTCCGTGTGCCAAAAATAGGCCACGGGCACAGCCGCGCCCAAAAATAAGCCCCCGAAGGTCCTGTCCCCAAGTTCGTCCGCCGTAAAAATGCCCAAAAAACGGGTGGGCTATAGCCTTGGGGGGAGGGGCTGGCCAACTTCGTCCGCCGGACTCGGAATCGGGCGAGACTTTGCGAACGCCCTCCGTGTACCAAAAATAGGCTGCGGGCACAGCCGCACCCAAAAATAAGCGCCCGAAGGTCCCGTCCCCAAGTTCGTCCTCCGCAAAAATGCCCAAAAAACGTGTGGGCTATAGCCTTGGGGGAGGGGCTGGCCAAGTTCGTCCGCCGGGCTCGGAATGGGGCGAGACTTTGCGAGCGCCCTCCGTGTGCAAACAATAGGCCGCGGGGACAGCCGCGCCACAAATATGCGCCCGAAGGTCCCGTCCCCAAGTTCTTCCGCCGCAAAAATGCCCAAAAAACGGGTGCGCTATAGCCTTGGGGGGAGGGGCTGGCCAAGTTCGTCCGCCGGACTTGGAATGGGGGCGAGACTTTGTGAACACCCTCCGTGTGCCAAAAATAGGCCGTGGGTACAGCCGCGGTGAAAAGTAAGCGCCCGAAGGTCCCGTCCCCAAGTTCGTCCGCGGCAAAAATGCCCAAAAAACGGGTGGGCTATAGCCTTGGGGGGAGGGGCTGGCCAACTTCGTCCGCCGGACTCGGAATGGGGCGAGACATTCTGAGCGCCCTCCGTGTGCCAAAAATAGGCCACGGACACAGCCGCGCCCAAAAATAAGCCCCCGAAGGTCCCGTCCCCAAGTTCGTCCGCCGCAAAAAAGCCCAAAAAACGTGTGGGCTATAGCCTTGGGGGGAGGGGCTGGCCAAGTTCGTCCGCCGGACTCGGAATGGGGCGAGACTTTGCGACCGCCCTCCGTGTGCAAAAAATAGGCCGCGGGCACAGCCGCGCCCAAAAATAAGCGCCCGAAGGTCCCGTCCCCAAGTTCGTCCGCCGCAAAAATGCCCAAAAAACGGGTGGGCTATAGCCTTGGGGGGAGGGGCTGGCCAAGTTCGTCTGCCGGACTCGGAATGGGGCGAGACTTTGCGAGCACCCTCCGTGTGCCAAAAACAGGCCGCGGGCACAGCAGGCCCAAAAATAAGCCCCCGAAGGTCCCGTCCCCAAGTTCGTCCGCCGCAAAAATGCCCAAAAAACGGGTGGGCTATAGCCTTGGGGGGAGGGGCTGGCCAACTACGTCCGCCGGACTCGGAATGGGACGACTTTGCGAGCGCCCTCCGTGTGCCAAAAATAGGCCGTGGCCACAACCGCGCCCAAAAATAAGGCCCCGAAGGTCCCGTCCCCAAGTTCGTCCGCCGCAAATATGCCTAAAAAACGGGTGGGCTATAGCCTTGGGGGGAGGGGCTGGCCAACTTCGTCTACCGGACTCGGAATGGGGTGAGACTTTGCGAGCGCCCTCCGTGTGCCAAAAATAGGCCGCGGGCACAGCCACGCCCAAAAATAAGCCCCCGGAGGTCCCGTCCCCAAGTTCGTCCGCCGCAAAAATGGCCAAAAAACGGGTGGGCTATAGCCTTGGGGGGAGGGGCTGGCCAACTTCGTCCGCCGGGCTCGGAATAGGGCGAGACATTGCGAGCGCCCTCCGTGTGCCAAAAAATAGGCTGCGGGCACAGCCGCACCCAAAAATAAGCCCCCGAAGGTGCCGTCCCCAAGTTCGTCCGCCGCAAAAATGCCCAAAAAATGGGTGGGCTATAGCCTTGGGGGGAGGGGCTGGCCGACTTCGTCCGCCGGACTCGGAATGGGGCGAGACTTTGCGAGCGCCCTCCGTCTACCAAAAATAGGCCGCGGGCACCGCCGCGCGCAATATTAAGCCCCCGAAGGTCCGCCGCAAAAATGCCCAAAAAACGGGTGGGCTATAGCCTTGGGGGGAGGGGCTGGCCAACTACGTCCGCCGGACTCGGAATGGGACGCGACTTTGCGAGTGCCCTCCGTGTGCCAAAAATAGGCCACGGCCACAACCGCGCCCAAAAATAAGGCCCCGAATGTCCCGTCCCCAAGTTCGTCCGCCGCAAAAATGCCCAAAAAACGGGTGGGCTATAGCCTTGGGGGGAGGGGCTGGCCAACTTCGTCCGCCGGACTCGGAATGGGACGAGACTTTGCGAGTGCCCTCCGTCTACCAAAAATAGGTCGCGGGCACCGCCGCGCGCAATATTAAGCCCCCGAAGGTCCGCCGCAAAAATGCCCAAAAAACGGGTGGGCTATAGCCTTGGGGGGAGGGGCTGGCCAACTACGTCCGCCGGACTCGGAATGGGACGCGACTTTGCGAGTGCCCTCCGTGTGCCAAAAATAGGCCACGGCCACAACCGCGCCCAAAAATAAGGCCCCGAATGTCCCATCCCCAAGTTCGTCCGCCGCAAAAATGCCTCAAAAACGGGTGGGCTATAGCCTTGGGGGAGGGGCTGGCCAACTTCGTCCGCCGGACTCGGAGTGGGACGAGACTTTGCGAGCGCCCTCCGTGTGCCAAAACTAAGCCGCGGGCTGAGCCGCGCCCAAAAATAAGCCCCCGAAGGTCCCGTCCCCAAGTTCGTCCGCCGCAAAAATGCCCAAAAAACGGGTGGGCTATAGCCTTGGGGGGAGGGGCTGGCCAAGTTCGACTGCCGGACTCGGAATGGGGCGAGACTTTGCGAGCGCCCTCCGTGTGCCAAAAACAGGCCCTTGGGCACAGCAGCGCCCAAAAATAAGCCCCCGAAGGTCCCGTCCCCAAGTTCGTCCGCCGGAAAAATGCCCAAAAAACGGGTGGGCTATAGCCTTGGGGGGAGGGGCTGGCCAACTACGTCCGCCGGACTCGGAATGGGACACGACTTTGCGAGCGCCCTCCGTGTGCGAAAAATAGGCCGCTGTCACAACCGCGACCAAAAATAAGGCCCCGAAGGTCCCGTCCCCAAGTTCGTCCGCCGCAAAAATGCCTCAAAAACGGGTGGGCTATAGCCTTGGGGGGAGGGGCTGGCCAACTACGTCCGCCGGACTCAGAATGGGGCGAGACTTTGCGAGCGCCTCCGTGTGCTAGGCCCCGGGCACAGCCGCGCCCAAAAATAAGCCCCCGAAGGTCCCGTCCCCAAGTTCGTCCGCCGCAAAAATGGCCAAAAAAAGGGTGGGCTATAGCCTTGGGGGGAGGGGCTGGCCAACTTCGTCCGCCGGACTCGGAAGAGGGCGAGACATTGCGAGCGCCCTCCGTGTGCCAAAAATAGGCTGTGGGCACAGCCGCGCCCAAAAATAAGCCCCCGAAGGTCCCGTCCCCAAGTTCGTCCGCCGCAAAAATGCCCAAAAAACGGGTGGGCTATAGCCTTGGGGGGAGGGGCTGGCCATGTTCGTCCGCCGGACTCGGAATGGGGCGAGACTTTGTGAGAGCCCTCCGTGTGCCAAAACTAAGCCACGGGCTGAGCCGCGCCCAAAAATAAGCCCCCGAAGGTCCCGTCCCAATGTTTGTCCGCCGCAAAAATGGCCAAAAAACGGGTGGGCTATAGCCTTGGGGGGAGGGGCTGGCCCACTTCGTCCGCCGGACTCGGAATGGGGCGAGACTTTACGAGCGCCCTCCGTGTGCCAAAAATAGGCCGCGGGCACCGCCGCGCCCAATAATAAGCCCCCGAAGGTCCCGTCCCCAAAAATGCCCAAAAATAGGCCGCGGGCAAAGCTGCACCCAAAAATAAGCCCCCGAAGGTCCCGTCCCCAAGTTCGTCCGCCGCAAAAATGCCCAAAAAATGGGTGGGCTATATCCTTGGGGGGAGGGGCTGGCCAACTTCGTCCGCCGGACTCGGAATGGGGCGCGACTTTGCGAACGCCCTCCGTGTGCCAAAAATAGGCCATGGGCACAGCCGCGCCCAAAAATAAGCCCCCGAAGGTCCCGTCCCCAAGCTCGTCCGCCGCAAAATTGCCCAAAAAACGGGTGGGCTATAGCCTTGGAGGGAGGGGCTGGCCAACATCGTCCGCCGGACTCGGAATGGGACGAGACTTTGCGAGCGCCCTCCGTCTGCCAAAAATAGGCCGCGGGCACCGCCGCGCCCAATAATAAGCCCCTGAAGGTCCCGTCCCCAGGTTCCTCCGCCGCAAAAATGCCCAAAAACAGGTGGGCTATAGCATTGGGGGGAGGGGCTGGCCAACTTCGTCCGCCGGACTCGGAATCGGGCGAGACTTTGCGACCGCCCTCCGTGTCCCAAAAATAGGCCGCGGGCACAGCCGCGCCCAAAAATAAGCCCCCGAAGGTCCCGTCCCCAAACTCGTCCGCCGCAAAAATGCCCAAAAAACGGGTGGGCTATAGCCTTGGTGGGAGGGGCTGGCCCACTTCGTCCGCCGGCCTCGGAATAGGGCGAGACATTTTGAGCGCCCTCCGTGTGCCAAAAATAGGCCGCGGGCACAGCCGCGCCCAAAAATAGGCCCCCGAAGGTCCCGTCCCCAAGTTCGTCCGCCGCAAAAATGCCCAAAAAACGGGTGGGCTATAGCCTTGGGGGGAGGGGCCTGTCAACTTCGTCCGCCACTCTCGGAATGGGGCGAGACTTTGCGAACGCTCTCCGTGTGCCAAAAATAGGCCACGGGCACAGCCGCACCCAAAAATAAGCCCCCGAAGGTCCCGTCCCCCAGTTCGTCCGCCGCAAAAATGCCGAAAAAACGGGTGGGCTATAGCCTTGGGGGGAGGGGCTGGCCCACTTCGTCCGCCTGACTCGGAATGGGGTGAGACTTTGCGAGCACCCTCCGTGTGCCAAAAATAGGGTACGGGCACAGCCGCGTCCAAAAATAAGCCCCCGAAGGTCCCGTCCCCAAGTTTATTCGCCGCAAAAATGCCCAAAAAACGGGTGGGCTATAGCCTTGGGGGGAGGGGCTGGCCAACTTCGTCCGCCGGACTCGGAATGGGGCGAGACTTTGCGAGCGCCCTCTGTGTGCCAAAAATAGGCCGCGGGCAAAGCTGCCCCCAAAAATAAGCCCCCGAAGGTCCCGTCCCCAAGTTCGTCCGCCGCAAAAATGCCCAAAAAACAGGTGGGCTATAGCCTTGGGGGGAGTGGCTGGCCAACTTCGTCCGCCGGACTCGGAATCGGGCGAGACTTTGTGACAGCCCTCCGTGTCCCAAAAATAGCCTTTGGGCGAGGGGCTGGCCCACTTCGTCCGCCGGCCTCGGAATAGGGCGAGACATTTTGAGCGCCCTCCGTGTGCCAAAAATAGGCCGCGGGCACAGCCGCGCCCAAAAATAAGCCCCCGAAGGTCCCGTCCCCAAGCTCGTCCGCCGCAAAAATGTCCAAAAAACGGGTGGGCTATAGCCTTGGGGGGAGGGGCTGGCCAACTTCGTCCGCCGGACTCGGAGTGGGACGAGACTTTTCGAGTGCCCTCCGTCTGCCAAAGATAGGCCGCGAGCACAAGCGCGCCCAAAAATAAGCCCCCGAAGGTCCCGTCCCCATGTTCGTCCGCCGCAAAAATGCCGAAAAAACGGGTGGGCTATAGCCTTGGGGGGAGGGGCTGGCCTACTTCGTCCGCCGGCCTCGGAATAGGGCGAGACATTGTGAGCGCCCTCCGTGTGCCAAAAATAGGCCGCGGGCACAGCCGCGCCCAAAAATAAGCCCCCGAAGGTCCCGTCCCCAAGTTCGTCCGCCGCAAAAATGCCCAAAAAACGGGTGGGCTATAGCCTTGGGGGGAGGGGCCTGTCAACTTCGTCCGCCACTCTCGGAATGGGGCGAGACTTTGCGAGCGCTCTCCGTGTGCCAAAAATAGGCTGCGGGCACAGTCGTACCCAAAAATAAGCCCCCGAAGGTCCCGGCCCCAGTTCGTCCGCCGCAAAAATGCCGAAAAAACAGGTGGGCTATAGCCTTGGGGGGAGGGGCTGGCCAACTTCGTCCGCCGGACTCGGAATGGGGTGGGACTTTGTGAGCACCCTCCGTGTGACAAAAATAGGCCGCGGGCACAGCCGTGCCCAAAAATAAGCCCCCGAAGGTCCCGTCCCCAAGTTCGTCCGCCGCAAAAATGCCCAAAAAACGGGTGGCTATAGCCTTGGAGGGAGGGGCTGGCCAAATTTGTCCGCCGGACTCGGAATGGGGCGACACTTTGCGAGCGCCCTCCGTGTGCCAAAAATAGGACGCTGGCTCAGCCACGACAAAAAATAAGAGCCCGAAGGTCCCGTCCCCAAATTCGTCCGCCGCAAAAATGCCCAAAAAACGGGTGGGGTATAGCCTTGGGGGGAGGGGCTGGCCAAGTTTGTCCGCCGGACTCGGAATGGGGCGAGACTTTGCGAGTGCCCTCCGCGTGCCAAAAATAGGCCGTGGGCACATCCGCACCCAAAAAAAAAGTGCCCGAAGGTCCCGTCCCCAAATTCGTCCGCCGCAAAAATGCCCAAAAAACGGGTGGGCTATAGCCTTGGCGGGAGGGGCTGGCCAAGTTCGTCCGCCGGACTCGGAATGGGGCGAGACTTTGTGAGCGCCCTCCGTGTGCCAAAAATAGGCCGCGGGCATGGCCGCTCAAAAAAATAAGCCCCCGAAGGTCCCGTCCCCAAGTTCGTCCGCCGCAAAAATTCCCAAAAAACGGGTGGGCTATAGCCTTGGGGGGAAGGGCTCGCCAACTTCGTCCGCCGGACTCGTAATGGGGCGAGACTTTGTGAGCGCCCTCCGTGTGCCAAAAATATGCCACGGGCACCGCCGCGCCAAAAAATAAGCCACCGAAGGTCCCGTCCCCAAGTTCGTCCGCCGCAAAATGGCCCAAAAAACGGGTGGGCTATAGCCTTGGGGGGAGGGGCTGGCCAACTTCGTCCGCCGGACTCGGAATGGGGCGACACTTTGCGAGCGCCCTCCATGTGCCAAAAATAGGACGCTGGCTCAGGCACGCCAAAAAATAAGCGCCCGAAGGTCCCGTCCCCAAATTCGTCCGCCGCAAAAATGCCCAAAAAACGGGTGGGGTATAGCCTTGGGGGGAGGGGCTGGCCAAGTTTGTCCGCCGGACTCGGAATGGGGCGAGACTTTACGAGTGCCCTCCGCGTGCCAAAAATAGGCAGTGGGCACATCCGCACCCAAAAAATAAGCCCCCGAAGGTCCCGTCCCCAAGTTCGTCCGCCCCAAAAATGCCAAAAAAACGGGTGAGCTATAGCCTTGGAGGGAGGGGCTGGCCAAATTTGTCCGCCGGACTCGGAATGGGGCGAGACTTTGCGAACGCCCTCCGCGTGCTAAAAATAGGCCGCGGGCACAGCCGCGCCCAATAATAATCGCCCGAAGGTCCCGTCCCCAAGTTCGTCCGCCGCAAAAATGCCCAAAAAACGGGTGGGCTATATCCTTGGGGGGAGGGGCTGGCCAACTTCGTCCGTCGGACTCGGAATGGGGCGAGACTTTGCGAGCGCCCTCCGTGTGGCAAAAATAGGCCACGTGCACAGCCTCGCCCAAAAATAAGACACCGAAGGTCCCGTCCCCAAGTTCGTCCGCCGCAAAAATGCCCTAAAAACGGGTGGGCTATAGCCTGGGGGGGAGGGGCTGGCAAACTTCGTCCGCCGGACTCGGAATGGGGCGAGACTTTGTGAGTGCCCTCCGTGTGCCAAAAATATGCCACGGGCACCGCCGCGCCCAAAAATAAGCCACCGAAGGTCCCGTCCCCAAGTTCGTCCGCCGCAAAAATGCCCAAAAAACGGGTGGGCTATAGCCTTGGGGGGAAGGGCTCGCCAACTTCGTCCGCCGGACTCGTAATGGGGCGAGACTTTGTGAGTGCCCTACGTGTGCCAAAAATATGCCACGGGCACCGCCGCGCCCAAAAATAAACCACCGAAGGTCCCGTCCCCAAGTTCGTCCGCCGCAAAAATGCCCAAAAAACGGGTGGGCTATAGCGTTGGGGGGAGGGGCTGGCCAACTTCGTCCGCCGGGCTCGGAATGGGGCGACACTTTTCGAGCACCCTCCGTGTGCCAAAAATAGGACGATGGCTCAGCCACGCCAAAAAATAAGTGCCCGAAGGTCCCGTCCCCAAATTCATCCGCCGCAAAAATGCCCAAAAAACGGGTGGGGTATAGCCTTGGGGGGAGGGGCTGGCCAAGTTTGTCCGCCGGACTCGGAATGGGGCGAGACTTTGCGAGTGACCTCCGCGTGCCAAAAATAGGCCGTGGGCACATCCGCACCCAAAAAAAAAGTTCCCGAAGTTCCCGTCCCCAAGTTCGTCCGCCGCAAAAATGCCCAAAAAACGGGTGGGCTATAGCCTTGGGGGGAGGGGCTGGCCAAGTTCGTCCGCCAGACTCGGAATGGGGCGAGACTTTTCGAGCGCCCTCCGTGTGCCAAAAATACACAGTGGGCATAGCCGCGCCCAAAAATAAGCACCCGAAGGTCCCGTCCCCATGTTCTTCCGCCGCAAAAATGGCCAAAAAACGGGTGGGCTAAAGCCTTGGCGGGAGGGGCTGGCCAAGTTCGTCCGCCGGACTCGGAAGGCGGCGAGAATTTGCGAGCACCCTCCGTGTGCCAAAAATAGGCTGCAGACACAGCCGTACCCAATAATAAGTGCCCGAAGGTCCCGTCCCCAAATTCGTCCGCCGCAAAAATGCCCAAAAAACGGGTGGGGTATAGCCTTGGGGGGAGGGGCTGGCCAAGTTTGTCCGCCGGACTCGGAATGGGGCGAGACTTTGCGAGCGCCCTCCGCGTGCCAAAAATAGGCCGCGGGCACAGCTGCGCCCAAAAATAATCGCCCGATGTTCCCGTCCCCAAGTTCGTCCGCCGCAAAAATGCCCAAAAAACGGGTGGGCTATAGCCTTGGGGGGAGGGGCTGGCCCACTTCGTCCGCCGGACTCGGAATGGGGGGAGACTTTGCGAGCGCCCTCCGTGTACCAAAAATAGGATGCGGACTCAGCCACGCCCAAAAATATACACCCGAAGGTCCCGTCCCCAAGTTCGTCCGCCGCAAAAATGCCCAAAAAACGGGTGGGCTATAGCCTTGGGGGGAGGGGCTGGCCAAGTTTGTCCGCCGGACTCGGAATGGGGCAAGACTTTGCGAGCGCCCTCCGTGTGCCAAAAATAGGACACGGACTCAGCCACGCCCAAAAATAATTGCCCGAAGGTCCCGTCCCCAAGTTCGTCCGCCGCAAATATGCCCAAAAAATGGGTGGGCTATAGCCTTGGGGGGAGGGGCTTGCCAAGTTCGTCCGCCGGACTCGGAATGGGGGGAGACTTTGCGAGCGCCCTCCGTGTGCCAAAAATAGGACGCGGGCTCAGTCCCGCCCAAAAATAAGCGCCTGAAGGTCCCGTCCCCAAGTTCGTCCGCCGCAAAAATGCCCAAAAAACGGGTGGGCTATAGCCTTGGGGGGAGGGGCTGGCCAAGTTTGTCCGCCGGACTCGGAATGGGGCGAGACTTTGCGAGCGCCCTCCGCGTGCCAAAAATAGGCCATGGGCACAGCCGCGCCCAAAAATAATTGCCCGAAGGTCCCGTCCCCAAGTTCGTCCGCCGAAAATATGCCCAAAAAACGGGTGGGCTATAGCCTTGGGGGGAGGGGCTTGCCAAGTTCGTCCGCCGGACTCGGAATGGGGGGAGACTTTGCGAGCACCCTCCGTGTGCCAAAAATAGGATGCGGGCTCAGCCATGCCCAAAAATAAGCGCCTGAAGGTCCCGTCCCCAAGTTCGTCCGCCGTAAAAATGCCCAAAAAACGGGTGGGCTATAGCCTTGGGGGGAGGAGTTGGCCAAGTTTGTCCGCCGGACTCGGAATGGGGCGAGACTTTGCGAGCGCCCTCCGCGTGCCAAAAATAGGCCGTGGACACAGCCGCGCCCAAAAATAATCGCCCGAAGGTCCCGTCCCCAAGTTCGTCCGCCGCAAAAATGCCAAAAAAATGGGTGGGCTATAGCCTTGGGGGGAGGGGCTGGCCAAGTTCGTCCGCGGGACTCGGAATGGGGCGAGACTTTGCGAGCGCCCTCCGTGTGCCAAAAATAGGCCGCGGGCACAGCCTCGGCCAAAAATAAGCGCCCGAAGGTCCGGTTCCCAAGTTCATCCGCCGCAAAAATGTCCAAAAAACGGTTGAGCTATAGCCTTGGAGGGAGGGTCTGGCCATGTTCGTCCGCCGGACTCGGAATGGGGCGAGACTTTGCGAGAGCCCTCCACTTGCCAAAAATAGGCCGCGGGCACAGCCGCGTCCAAAAATAAGCACCCGAAGGTCCCGTCCCCAAGTTCGTCCGCCGCAAAAATGCCCAAAAAACGGGTGGGCTATAGCCTTGGGGGGAGGGCTTGGCCAAGTTTGTCCGCCGGACTCGGAATGGGGCGAGACTTTGCGAGCGCCCTCCGCGTGCCAAAAATAGGACACGGACTCAGCCACGCCCAAAAATAATTGCCCGAAGGTCCCGTCCCCAAGTTCGTCCGCCGCAAATATGCCCAAAAAATGGGTGGGCTATAGCCTTGGGGGGAGGGGCTTGCCAAGTTCGTCCGCCGGACTCGGAATGGGGGGAGACTTTGCGAGCGCCCTCCGTGTGCCAAAAATAGGACGCGGGCTCAGTCCCGCCCAAAAATAAGCGCCTGAAGGTCCCGTCCCCAAGTTCGTCCGCCGCAAAAATGCCCAAAAAACGGGTGGGCTATAGCCTTGGGGGGAGGGGCTGGCCAAGTTTGTCCGCCGGACTCGGAATGGGGCGAGACTTTGCGAGCGCCCTCCGCGTGCCAAAAATAGGCCATGGGCACAGCCGCGCCCAAAAATAATTGCCCGAAGGTCCCGTCCCCAAGTTCGTCCGCCGAAAATATGCCCAAAAAACGGGTGGGCTATAGCCTTGGGGGGAGGGGCTTGCCAAGTTCGTCCGCCGGACTCGGAATGGGGGGAGACTTTGCGAGCACCCTCCGTGTGCCAAAAATAGGATGCGGGCTCAGCCATGCCCAAAAATAAGCGCCTGAAGGTCCCGTCCCCAAGTTCGTCCGCCGTAAAAATGCCCAAAAAACGGGTGGGCTATAGCCTTGGGGGGAGGAGTTGGCCAAGTTTGTCCGCCGGACTCGGAATGGGACGAGACTTTGCGAGCGCCCTCCGCGTGCCAAAAATAGGCCGTGGACACAGCCGCGCCCAAAAATAATCGCCCGAAGGTCCCGTCCCCAAGTTCGTCCGCCGCAAAAATGCCAAAAAAATGGGTGGGCTATAGCCTTGGGGGGAGGGGCTGGCCAAGTTCGTCCGCGGGACTCGGAATGGGGCGAGACTTTGCGAGCGCCCTCCGTGTGCCAAAAATAGGCCGCGGGCACAGCCTCGGCCAAAAATAAGCGCCCGAAGGTCCGGTTCCCAAGTTCATCCGCCGCAAAAATGTCCAAAAAACGGTTGAGCTATAGCCTTGGAGGGAGGGTCTGGCCATGTTCGTCCGCCGGACTCGGAATGGGGCGAGACTTTGCGAGAGCCCTCCACTTGCCAAAAATAGGCCGCGGGCACAGCCGCGTCCAAAAATAAGCACCCGAAGGTCCCGTCCCCAAGTTCGTCCGCCGCAAAAATGCCCAAAAAACGGGTGGGCTATAGCCTTGGGGGGAGGGCATGGCCAAGTTCGTCCGCCGGACTCGGAATGGGGCGAGACTTTGCGAGAGCCCTCCGAGTGCCAGGCCGTGGGCACAGCCGCGCCCAAAAATAATCGCCCGAAGGTCCCGTCCCCAGGTTCGTCCGCCGCAAAAATGCCCAAAAAAAGGGTGGGCTATAGCCTTGGGGGGAGGGGCTGGCCTACTTCGTCCGCCAGACTCGGAATGGGGCGAGACTTTGCGAGCGCCCTCCGTGTTCCAAAAATAGGATGCGGGCTCTGCCCCGCCCAAAAATAAGCCCCCGAAGGTCCCGTCCCCAAGTTCGTCCGCCGCAAAAATGCCCAAAAAACGGGTGGGCTATAGCCTTGGGGGGAGGGGCTGGCCAAGTTTGTCCGCCGGACTCGGAATGGGGCGAGACTTTGCGAGCGCCCTCCGTGTGCCAAAAATAGGACACGGACTCAGCCACGCCCAAAAATAAGCGCCCGAAGGTCCCGTCCCCAAGTTCGTCCGCCGCAAATATGCCCAAAAAACGGGTGGGCTATAGCCTTGGGGGGAGGGGCTTGCCAAGTTCGTCCGCCGGACTCGGAATGGGGGGAGACTCTGCGAGAGCCCTCCGTGTGCCAAAAATAGGACGCGGGCTCAGTCACGGCCAAAAATAAGCGCCTGAAGGTCCCGCCCCCAAGTTCGTCCGCCGCAAATATGCCCAAAAAACGGGTGGGCTATAGCCTTGGGGGGAGGGGCTTGCCAAGTTCGTCCGCCGGACTCGGAATGGGGGGAGACTTTGCGAGCACCCTCCGTGTGACAAAAATAGGCCGCGGGAACAGCCGCGTCCAAAAATAAGCACCCGAAGGTCCCGTCCCCAAGTTCGTCCGCCGCAAAAATGTCCAAAAAACGGGTGGGCTATAGCCTTGGGGGGAGGGGCTTGCCAAGTTCGTCCGCCGGACTCGGAATGGGGCGAGACTTTGCGAGAGCCCTCCGTTTGCCAAAAATAGGCCGCGGACACAGCCGCGTCCAAAAATAAGCACCCGAAGGTCCCGTCCCCAAGTTCGTCCGCCGCAAAAATGCCCAAAAAACGGGTGGGCTATAGCCTTGGGGGGAGGGCTTGGCCAAGTTTGTCCGCCGGACTCGGAATGGGGTGAGACTTTGCGAGCACCCTCCGCGTGCCAAAAATAGGCCCTGGGCACAGCCGCGCCCAAAAATAATCGCCCGAAGGTCCCGTCCCCAAGTTCGTCCGCAGCAAAAATGCCAAAAAAATGGGTGGGCTATAGCCTTGGGGGGAGGGGCTGGCCAAGTTCATCCGCGGGACTCGGAATGGGGCGAGACTTTGCGAGCGCCCTCCGTGTGCCAAAAATAGGCCGCGGACACAGCCTCGCCCAAAAATAAGCGCCCGAAGGTCCGGTCCCCAAGTTCATCCGCCGCAAAAATATCCAAAAAACGGTTGGGCTATAGCCTTGGAGGGAGGGTCTGGCCAAGTTCGTCCGCCGGACTCGGAATGGGGCGATACTTTGCGAGAGCCCTCCGTGTGCCAAAAATAGGACACAGGGACAGCCACACCCAAAAATAAGCGCCTGAAGGTCCCGTCCCCAAGTTCGTCCGCCGCAAAAATGGCCAAAAAACGGGTGGGCTATAGCCTTGGGGGGAGGGGCTGGGCAAGTTCGTCCGCCGGACTCGGAATGGGGCGAGACTTTGCAAGCACCCTCCGTGTGCCAAACATAGGCCACGGGCACAGCCGCGCCCAAAAATAAGCCCCCGAAGGTCCCGTCCCAAAGTTCGTCCGCCGCAAAATGCCCAAAAAACGGGTGGGCTATAGCCTAGGGGGGAGGGGCTGGCCAAGTTCGTCCGCCGGACTCGGAATGGGGCCAGACTTTGCGAGCACCCTCCGTGTGCCAAAAATAGACCGCGGACAAAGCCGCGCCCAAAAATAAGCGCCCGAAGGTCCCGTCCCCAAGTTCGTCCGCCGCAAAAATGCCCAAAAAACGGTTGGGCTATAGCCTTGGGGGGAGGGTCTGGCCATGTTCGTCCGCCGGACTCGGAATGGGGCGAGACTTTGCGAGTGCCCTCCGCGTGCCAAAAATAGGCCGCGGACACAGACGCGGCCAAAAATAAGCTCCCAAAGGTCCGGTCCCCAAGTTCGTCCGCCGCAAAAATGCCCAAAAAATGGGTGGGCTATAGCCTTGGGGGGAGGGGCTGGCCAAGTTCATCCGCGGGACTCGGAATGGTGCGAGACTTTGCGAACGCCCTCCGTGTGCAAAAAATAGGCCGCGGGCACAGCCTCGCCCAAAAATAAGCGCCCGAAGGTCCGGTCCCCAAGTTCATCCGCCGCAAAAATGTCCAAAAAACGGTTGGGCTATAGCCTTGGAGGGAGGGTCTGGCCATGTTCGTCCGCCGGACTCGGAATGGGGCGAGACTTTGCGAGAGCCCTCCGTGTGCCAAAAATAGGACACAGGGACAGCCGCGCCCAAAAATAAGCGCCTGAAGGTCCCGTCCCCAAGTTCGTCCGCCGCAAAAATGGCCAAAAAACGGGTGGGCTATAGCCTTGGGGGGAGGGGCTGGGCAAGTTCGTCCGCCGGACTCGGAATGGGGCGAGACTTTGCAAGCGCCCTCCGTGTGCCAATCATAGGCCGCGGGCACAGCCGCGCCCAAAAATAAGCCCCCGAAGGTCCCGTCCCAAAGTTCGTCCGCCGCAAAAATGCCCAAAAAACGGGTGGGCTATAGCCTAGGGGGGAGGGGCTGGCCAAGTTCGTCCGCCGGACTCGGAATGGGGCCAGACTTTGCGATCACCCTCCGTGTGCCAAAAATAGACCGCGGACAAAGCCGCGCCCAAAAATAAAAGCCCGAAGGTCCCGTCCCCAAGTTCGTCCGCCGCAAAAATGCCCAAAAAACGGTTGGGCTATAGCCTTGGGGGGAGGGTCTGGCCATGTTCGTCCGCCGGACTCGGAATGGGGCGAGACTTTACGAGTGCCCTCCGCGTGCCAAAAATAAGCACCCGAAGGTCCCGTCCCCAAGTTCATCCGCCGCAAAAATGCCCAAAAAATGGGTGGGCTATAGCCTTGGGGGGAGGGCCTGGCCAAGTTCGTCCGCCGGACTCGGAATGGGGCGAGACTTTATGAGTGCCCTTCGTGTGCCAAAAATAGGCCACGGGAACAGCCGCGCCCAAAAATAAGCACCCGAAGGTCCCGTCCCCAAGTTCGTCCGCCACAAAAATGCCCAAAACATGGGTGGGCTATAGCCTTGGGGGGAGGGGCTGGCCAAGTTCGTCCGCCGGACTCGGAATGGGGCGAGACTTTGCAGCGCCCTCTGTGCCAAAAATAGGCTGCAGACACAGCCAAACCCAAACTCAAGCGCCCCAAGGTCCCGTCCCCAAGTTCGACCGCCGCAAAAATGTGCAAAAAACGGGTGGGCCATAGCCTTGGGGGGAGGGGCTGGCCAAGTTCGTCCGCCGGACTCGGAATGGGACGAGACTTTACGAGAGCCCTCCGTGCCAAAATAGGCCGTGGGCACAGCCGCGCCCAAAAATAAGCGCCAAGGTCCTGGGCGCCCCAAGTTCGTCCGCCGCAAAAATGCCCAAAAATCGGGTGGGCTATAGCATGGGGGGGAGGGGCTGGCAAAGTTCGTCCGACTCGGAATGGGGCGAGACTTTGTGAGCACCTCCGTGTGCTGTGGCCAGGCCGCGGCACAGCCGCACCCAAAAATAAGTGCCCCAAGGTCCCATTCCTAAGTTCGTCCGCCGCAAAATGCCCAAAACGGGTGGGCTATAGCCTTGGGGGGTGGGGCTGGCCAAGTTCGTCCGCCGGACTCGGAATGGGGAGACTTACGAGTGCCCTCCGAGTGCCAAAATAGGCCACGGGCACAGCCACACCCAAAATAAGTGCCCCAAGGTCCCGCCTCCTAAGTTCGTCCGCCGCAAAATGCCCAAAAACGGGTGGGCTATAGCCTTGGGGGAGGGGCTGGCCAAGTTCTGTCCGCCGGACTCGGAATGGGGTGAGACTATGCGAGCTCCTCCGAGTGCCAAAAATAGCCGCGGCACAGCCGCGGCCAAAAATAAGCGCCCGAAGGTCCCGTCCCCAAGTTCATCCGCCGCAAAATGCCCAAAAACAGGTGGGCTATAGCCTGGGGGAGGGGCTGGCCTAGTTCGACCGCCTCGGACTTGGAATGGGGCGAGACTTTGCGAACGCCCTCTGTGTGCCAAAATAGGCTGCAGACACAGCCAAACCCAAAATTAAGCGCCCCAAGGTCCCGTCCCCAAGTTCCTCCGCCTCAAAATGCCCAAAAACGGTGGGCTATAGCCAGGGGGCTGGCCAAATTTGTCCGCCGGACTCGGAATGGGACGAGACTTTGCGAGCGCCCTCCGTGTGCCAAAAATAGGCCACGGGCACAGCCGCGGCCAAAAATAAGCCACCGAAGGTCCCGTCCCCAAGTTCGTCCGCCGCAAAAATGCCCAAAAAACGGGTGGGCTATATAGCCTTGGCGGGAGGGGCTGGCCAAGTTAATCCGCCGGACTCGGAATGGGGTGAGACTATGCGAGCGCCCTCCGAGTGCCAAAAATAGGCCGTGGGCACAGCCGCGGCCAAAAATAAGCGCCCGAAGGTCCCGTCCCCAAGTTCATCCGCCGCAAAAATGCCCAAAAAACAGGTGGGCTATAGCCTTGGGGAGGGCTTGGCTAGTTCTGTCCGCCTCGGACTCGGAATGGGGCGAGACTTTGCGAGCGCCCTGCGTGTGCCAAAAATAGGCTGCAGACACAGCCACACCCAAAAATAAGCGCCCCAAGGTCCCGTCCCCAAGTTCCTCCGCCGCAAAAATGCCCAAAAAACGGGTGGGCTATAGCCTTGGGGGGAGGGGCTGGCCAAATTTGTCCGCCGGACGCGGACTGGGGCGAGACTTTCATGAGCACCCTCCGTGTGCCAAAAATAGGCCGCGGGCACAGCTGCGGCCAAAAATAAGCCACCGAAGGTACCGTCCCCAAGTTCGTCCGCCGCAAAAATGCCCAAAAAACGGGTGGGCTATATAGCCTTGGCGGGAGGGGCTGGCTGTTCGTCCGCCGGACTCGGAATGGGCGAGACTCATGCGAGCACCCTCCGTGTGCCAAAATACACCGTGGCACAGCAGCGCCAAAAATAAGTGCCCGAAGGTCCCGCCGTCCTGTTCCCCGCCGCAAAATGGCCAAAAACGGGTGGGCCAAATCTCATGAGGGGCCAACTTCGTCCACCGGACTCGAATGGGGCGAGACTTTGTGAGCGCCTCCGTGTACCAAAATAGGCCGCGGGCACAGCCGCAAGACAAAAACAAGCCCCGAAGGCCCGTCCCCAAGTTCGTCCCGCCGCAAAAATGCCTTAAAAACGGGTGGGCTATAGCCTTGGGGGAGGGCTGGCCAACTTCGTTCACCGGACTCGGAATGGGGCGAGACTTGCGAGCGCCGTCCTGTGCCAAGAATAGGCTGGCACAGCCGCACAAAAATAAGTTCCCGAAAGCCCCATCCCCAAGTTCGTCCGCCGCAAAAATGCCCAAAAACGGGTGGGCTATAGCCTTGGGGGAGGGGCTGGCCAACTTTGGTCCTCTGACTCGGAATGGGGCGAGACTTTGTGAGCGCCCCACCATGTGCCAAAATAGGCCGTGGCACAGCCGCACCAAAAATAAGCGCCCGGGTCCCGCTCACCAAGTTCGTCCGCCGCAAAAATGCCTAAAAACGGTGGGCTATAGCCTTGGGGGAGGCTGGCCAACTCGTCCGCCGGACTCGGAATGGGGTGAGACTTTGCTAACGCCTCCGTGTGCCAAAAATAAGCTCCTGAAGGTCCCATCCCCAAGTTCGTCCACGCAAAATGCCCAAAAAATGGGTGGGCTATAGCCTGGGGGAGGGCGCCAAATTCGGTCCGCCTGGACTCGAATGGGGCGAGACTTTATGAGTGCCCTCGTGGTGACAAAATAGTCCACGGGCACAGCCGCGCCAAAAATAAGCACCCGAAGGTCCCGCCTCAAGTTCGTCCCGCCACAAAATGCCCAAAACATGGGTGGGCTATAGCCTTGGGGGAGGGGCTGGCCAAGTTCGGTCTCGCCGGACTCGGAATGGGGCGAGACTTCGAGCGCCCTCTGTGTGCAAAAATAGGCTGCAGACACAGCCAAACTCTGAAATTAAGCGCCCAAGGTCCCGTCCTCAAGTTCGTCCGCCGCAAAAAATGCCCAAAAACGGGTGGGCTATAGCCTTGGGGAGGCTGACAAGTTCGTCCGCCGGACTCGGAATGGGACGAGACTTTATGAGTGCGCTCGTGGTGCCAAAAATAGGCCACGGGCAATATCCGCGCCCAAAACTAAGCACCCGAAGGTCCCGTCCCCAAGTTCGTCCGCCGTAAAATGCCCAAAAACGGGTGGGCTATAGCCTTGGGGGAGGGGCTGGCCAACTCTCGTCCACCGGACTGGAATGGGGCGAGACTTTGTGAGCGCCTCCGTGTAGCCAAAAATAGGCCGCGGGCATAGCTGCGCCCAAAAATAAGCCCCCAAGGTCCCGCCCCAAGTTCCGTCCGCCGTAAAATGCCAAAAACGGGTGGGCTATAGCCTTGGGGGAGGGGCTGGTCACTGGTCCGCCGGACTGGAATAGGGCGAGAATTCAGCGCCCACCGTGTGCTGGGCCAGGGCCACGGGCACAGCCGCACCCAAAAAAAGTGCCCGAAGGTCCCGTCCCCAAGTTCGTCTACGCAAAATGCCCAAAAACGGTTGGGCTATAGCCTTGGGGGAGGGTTCTGGCCATGTTCCTGGTCCGCCGACTCGGAATGGGGCGAGACTTTGCGAGAGCCCTCCGTTTGCAAAAATAGGCCGCTGGTACAGCCGCTGGCCCAAAAATAAGCACCCAAGTTTCCGTCCCCAAGTTCGTCCGCAGCAAAATGCCCAAAACGGGTGGGCTATAGCCTTGGGGAGGGGCTGGCAAGTTCGTCCGCCTGGACTCGGAATGGGGCCAGACTCTGCGAGCACCCTCCGTGTGCCAAAAATAGGGCGCGGACACAGCCTCGCCCAAAAATAAGCGCCCGAATGTCCGGTCCCCAAGTTCGTCCGCCGCTAAAATGCCCAAAAAACGGGTGGGCTATAGCCTTGGGGGGAGGGGCTGGCCAACTTCGTACCCCGGACTCGGAATGTGGCGAGACTATGTGAGCGCCTCCGTGTACCAAAAATAGGCCGGGCACAGCCACGCACAAAACAAGCCCTGGCCCGTCCCCAAGTTCGTCCGCAAAATGCCCAAAAAACGGGTGGCTATAGCCTTGGGGGAGGGGCTGGCCAACCTCGCTCGCCGGACTCGAATGGGGCGAGACTTTGCAGCGCCCGTCCCAGCTAAGAATAGGCTGCGGGCACAGCCGCGCACAAAAATAAGCCCCCGAAAGCCCCATCCCCAAGTTCGTCCGCCGCAAAAATGCCCAAAAAACGGGTGGGCTATAGCCTTGGGGGGAGGGGCTGGCCAACTTCGTCCGCCGGACTCGGAATGGGGCGAGACTTTGTGAGCGCCCACCATGTGCCAAAAATAGGCCGTGGGCACAGCCGCACCAAAAAATAAGCGCCCGAAGGTCCCGTCACCAAGTTCGTCCGCCGCAAAAATGCCCAAAAAACGGGTGGGCTATAGCCTTGGGGGGAGGGGCTGGCCAACTTCGTCCGCCGGACTCGGAATGGGGTGAGACTTTGCGAACGCCCTCCGTGTGCCAAAAATAAGCTCCTGAAGGTCCCATCCCCAAGTTCGTCCGCCGCAAAAATGCCCAAAAAATGGGTGGGCTATAGCCTTGGGGAGGGCTCCAAATTGGTCCCGACTCGGAATGGGGCGAGACTTTATGAGTGCCTCTTCGTGTGACAAAATAGTCCACGGGCACAGCCGCGCCCAAAAATAAGCACTCAAGGTCCCGTCCCCAAGTTCGTCCGCCACAAAATGCCCAAAACATGGGTGGGCTATAGCCTTGGGGGGAGGGGCTGGCCACTTACGTCCGCCGGACTCGGAATGGAGCGAGACTTGGCGAGCGCCCCTCTGTGTGTGCAAAATAGGCTGCAGACACAGCCAAACCTGAAATTAAGCGCCCAAGTTCCCGTCCCCATGTTGGTCCGCCGTAAAAATGCCCAACAAACGGGTGGGCTATAGCCTTGGGGGGAGGGGCTGACAAGTTCGTCCGCCGGACTCGGAATGGGACGAGACTTTATGAGTGCGCTGTGCCAAAATAGGCCACGGGCACATCCGCGCCCAAAACTAAGCACCCGAAGGTCCCGCCCCAAGTTCGTCTCGCCGTAAAATGCCCAAAAACGGGTGGGCTATAGCCTTGGGGGAGGCTGGCCAAATTCGTCCACCGGACTCGGAATGGGGCGAGACTTTGTGAGCGGACTCCGTATGCCAAAAATAGGCCGCGGGCAGAGCCGTGCCCAAAAATAAGCCCCGGGGTCCCGTCCCCCAAGTTCGTCCGCCGCAAAAATGCCAAAACGGGTGGGCTATAGCCTTGGGGGAGGGCTGGCCTCACTTCGTCCATTGGACTCGGAATGGGGCGAGAATTTGCGAGCGCCCACCGTGTGCCAAAATAGGCCACGGGCACAGCCGCACCCAAAAAAAGTGCCCGAAGGTCCCGCCCCAAGTTCGTCCCGCCGAAAATGCCCAAAAACGGTCAGGCTATAGCCTTGGGGAGGGTCTGGCCATGTTCGTCCGCTCGACTCGAATGGGGCGAGACATTGCGAGAGCCCTCCGTTTAAAAATAGGCCGCTGGCATAGCCGCGCCAAAAATATGCTCCCGAAGGTCCCGTCCCCAAGTTCGTCTGCCAAAAAATTCTATAAAAACGGGTGGGGCCATAGCCTGGGGGAGGCTGGCTAACTCGTCCGCCGGACTCGGAATGGGGTGAGACTTTTGCGAGCGCCTCCGTGTGCTAGGCCGCGGCACAGCCGCGCCTGCAAAATAAGCACCTGAAAGTCCCGTCCCCAAGTTCGTCCGCCGCAAAAAGCCCAAAAACGGGTGGCTATAGCCTGTGGGAGGGGCTGGCCAACTACGTCCGCCGGACTCGGAATGGGGCGAGACTTTGCGAGCGCCCTCCATGTGCCAAAAATAGGCCGCGGCCACAGCCATGTCAAAAAATAAGCCCCCGAAGGTCCCGACCCCAAGTTCGTCCGCCGTAAAAAAGCCCAAAAAACGGGTGGGCTATAGCCTTGGGGGGAGGGGCTGGCCAACTTTGTCCGCCGGACTCGGAATGGGGCGAGACTTTACGAGCGCCCTCCGTGCACCAAAAATAGGCAGCGGGCGCAGCCGCAACCAAAAATAAGCACCCGAAGGTCCCGTCCCCAATTTCGTCCGCCTCAAAAATGCCCAAAAAATAGGTGGGCTATAGCCTTGGGGGGAGGGGCTGGCCAACTCCGTCCGCCGGACACGGAATGGGGCCAGACTTTGCGAGCACCCTCCGTGTGCCAAAAATAGGACCTGGGCACAGCTGCGCCCAAAAATAAGACCCCAAAGGTCCCGTTCCCAACTTCGTCTGCCACAAAAAAGCCCAAAAAACGGGTGGGATATAGCCTTGGGTGAGGGGCTGGCCGACTTCGTCCGCCGGACTCGGAATGGGGCGAGACTTTGCGAGCGCCCTCCGTGTGCCAAAAATAGGCTGCTGGCACAGCTGTGCCCAAAAATAAGCCCCCGAAGGTCCTGTCCCCAAGTTCGTCCCCCGCAAAAATGCCCAAAAAACGGGTGGGCTATAGCCTTGCGGGGAGAGGCTGGCCAACTTCGTCCGCCGGACTCGGAATGGGGCGAGACTTTGCGAGCGCCCTATGTTTGCCAAAAATAGACCACGGGCATAGCCGCGCCCAAAAATATGCCCCCGAAGGTCCCGTCCCCAAGTTCGTCCGCCGCAAAAATTCCCATAAAACGGGTGGGCTATAGCCTTGGGAGGAGGGGCTGGCCAACTTCGTCCGCCGGACTCGGAATGGGGCAAGACTTTGCGAGCGCCCTCCGTGTGCCAAAAATAGGCCGCGGACACAGCCGCGCCCAAAAATAAGCACCCGAAAGTCCCGTCCCCAAGTTCGTCCGCCTTAAAAAAGCCCAAAAAACGGGTGGGCTATAGCCTTGGGGGGAGGGGCTGCCCAACTTCGTCCGCCGGACTCGGAATGGGACGAGACTTTGCGAGTTCCCTCCATGTGCGAAAAATAGGCCGCGGGCACAGCCGCACCCAAAAATAAGCCCCCGAAGGTCCCGTCCCCAAGTTCGTCCGCCGCCGCAAAATGCCCAAAAACGGGTGGGCTATAGCCTTGGGGAGGGGCTGGCCAACTTCGTCCGCCGGACTCGGAATGGGCGAGACATTGCGAGTGCCCTCCGCGGTGCCAAAATAGGACGCGGGCACAGCCACTCCCAAAAATAAGCCCCGAAGGTCCCGTCCCTCAAGTTCGTCCGCCGCAAAATGCCCAAAAATGGGTGGGCCATAGCGTTGGGGGAGGGCTGGCCAACTTCGTCGCCGACTCGGAATGGGAGAGACTTTGCAAGCGCCCGTGTGCTAAAATAGGACGCAGGCTCAGCCACGCCCCAAAATAAGCTCCCGAAGGTCCCGTCCCCAAGTTCTCCCGCCTACAAAAATGCCCAAAAACGGGTGGGCTATAGCCTTGGGGGAGGGGTTGGCCAACTTCGTCCGCCGGACTCGTAAACGGGCGAGACTTCGCGAGTGCCCTCTGTGTGTTAAAATAGGCCGCGGGCACAGCCGCACCCAAAATAAGCCCCCGAAGGTCCCGTCCCAAGTTCGTCCGGGCCGCAAAAATGCCTAAAAACGGGTGGGCTATAGCCTTGGGGGAGGGGCTGGCCAACTTCTGCCGGGACTGAATGGGACGAGACTTTGCAGTTCCCTCCATGTGCGAAAATAGGCCGCGGGCACAGCCGCACCCAAAAATAAGCCCCCAAGGTCCCGCCCCCAAGTTCTTCCGCCGCAAAAATGCCCAAAAAATGGGTGGGATTTTGCCTTGGGGGTGGGGCTGGCCAACTTCGTCCGCCGGACTCGGAATGGGCGAGACTTTGCGAGTGCCCTCCATGTGCCAAAAATAGGATGCGGGCAAAGCCACTCCCAAAAATAAGCCCCCGAAGGTCCCGTCCCCAAGTTCGTCCGCCACAAAAATGCCCAAAAAATGGGTGGGCTATAGCCTTGGGGGGAGGGGCTGGCCAACTTCGTCCGCCGGACTCGGAATGGGGCGAGACTTCGCGAGCACCCTCTGTGTGCAAAAAATAGGCCGCGGGCACAGCCGCGCCCAAAAATAAGCCCCTGAAGGTCCCGTCCCCAAGTTCGTCCGCCGTAAAAAAGCCCAAAAAACGGGTGGGCGAGGGGCGGGCTAACTTCGTCCGCCGGACTCGGAATGGGGCGAGCCTTTTCGAGCGCCCTCCGTGTGCCAAAAATAGGCCGCGGGCACAGCCGTGCCCAAAAATAAGCCCCCGAAGGTCCCGTCCCCAAGTTCGTCCGCCGCAAAAATGCCAAAAAAACGGGTGGGCTATAGCCTTGGGGGCAGGCTGGCCAACTTCGGGCCCGCCTGACCTCGTAAAGGGGCGAGACTTTGCGAGTGCCCTCTGTGAAAATAGGCTGCGGGCACAGCCGCACTCCAAAAATAAGCCCCCGAAGGTTCCGTCCCCAAGTTCGGCCCGCCGCAAAATGCCCAAAAACGGGTGGGCTATAGCCTTGGGGGAGGGGCTGGCCAACCCTCGTCCGCCGGACTCGGAATGGGACGAGACTTTTGCGAGTTCCTCCATGTGCGAAAATAGGCCAGGCGGGCACAGCCGCACCCAAAAATAAGCCCTCGAAGGTCCCGCCCCAAGTTCGTCCGCCGCAAAATGCCTAAAACGGGTGGGCTATAGCCTTTGGGGGAGGGGCTGGCCAACTCTGGCCCCGCTGGACTCGGAATGGGCGAAACTTGCGCAGTGCCCTCCGTGGTGCCAAAATAGGACGCGGGCACAGCCACTCCCAACAATAAGCCCCCGAAGGTCCCGTCCCCCAAGTTCGTCCGCCGCAAAAATGCCCAAAATGGGTGGGCCATGCAGCTGGGGGAGGGGCTGGCCAACTTCGTCCGCCGGACTCGGAATGGGGAGAGACTTTGCGAGCGCCCGTGTGCCAAAAATAGGATGCAGGCTCAGCCACACCCAAAAATAAGCCCCCGAAGGTCCTGGCCCCCAAGTTCGTCCGCCGTAAAGCCCAAAACGGGTGGGCGAGGGGCTGGGCCCACTCGTCCGCTCGGACTCGGAATGGGCGAGACTCACAGTTCCCTCCATGTGTTAAAAATAGGCTGCGGGCACCGCCGCACCCAAAATTCAGCCCCGGACGGTCCCGTCCCAATGTTCGTCCGCCGCAAATTGCCCAAAACGGGTGGGGCTATAGCCTTGCGGGAGAGGCTGGCCAATCCGTCCGCCGGACTCGGAATGGGGCGAGACTTTGCAAGCGCCTCTCACGTTAAGCTTGCAAAAATAGACCGGGCTGGGCATAGCCGCGCCAAAAATATGGCCCCGAAGGTCCCGTGCACTCCAAGTTCGTCCTCGCCGCAAAATTCCCATAAAACGGGTGGGCTATAGCCTTGGGGGGAGGGGCTGGCCAACTTCGTCCGCCGGAATCGGTATGTGGCGATACTTTGCAGCGCCTCCGTGAAAGCCAGGCCATGGACACAGCCGGCGCCCAAAATAAGCACCGAAGTCCCGCCCCCCAGTTCGTCCGCCGCAAAAAGCCCAAAAATGGGTGGGCTATAGCCTTGGGGAGGGGCTTGGCCAATTTCGTCCGCTCGGACTCGGAATGGGCGAGACTTATGCAGTGCCCTCCGTGTGCCAAAATAGGATGCGGGCACAGCCACTCCCAAAATAAGCCCCGAAGGGGCCCGTGGCCCTCAAGTTCGTCCCGCCGCAAAATGCCCAAAAATGGGTGTGGGCCATAGCGCTTGGGGAGGGCTGGCCAACTTCGACCGCAGGACTCGGAATGGGGAGAGACTTTGCGAGCGCCCCCCGTGTGCCAAAAATAGGACACAGGCTCAGCCACACCCAAAAATAAGCCCCCGAAGGTCCCGTCCCCAAGTTCGTCCGCCACAAAAATGCCCAAAAAACGGGTGGGCTATAGCCTTGGGGGAGGGGCTGGCCAACTTCGTCCGCCGGACTCGGAATGGGACGAGACTTTGCGACAGTTCCTCCATGTGCGAAAATAGGCCGGGCACAGCCGCACTCCAAAAATAAGCCCCTCGAAGGTCCCGCCCCAAGTTCCGGCCGCCGCAAAATGCCCAAAAACGGGTGGTCTATAGCCTTGGGGGAGGGGCTGGCCAACTTCGTCCGCCTGACTCGAATGGGCGAGACTTTTGCGAGTGCCCTCCGTGTGCTGTGTGGCCAGGACGCGGGCACAGCCACTCCAAAAAATAAGCCCCGAAGGTCCTGGCCCCAAGTTCGTCCTGCACGCAAAATGCCCAAAATGGGCTGGGCCATAGCTGGGGGAGGGGTTGGCCAACTCGTCCGCCGGACTGGAATGGGGCGAGAGATTTCTTTGCGAGCGCTCCGTGCGCCTGTAAAAGAGGCCGCGGGCACAGCCGTGCTCCAAAATATGCCCCGAAAGTCCTGGCCCCAAGTTCGTCCGCCGCAAAAAGCCTAAAACGGGTGGGCTATAGCCTTTGGGGGAGGGGGTTGGCCAACTTCGTCCGCCTGACTCGGAATGGGGCGAGACTTGCGAGCGCCTTCGTGTGCAAAAATAGGCCACGGCACAGCGCTCCCAAAAATAAGCCCCCGAAGGTCCCGGGCCCCCCAAGTTCATCCGCCCGTAAAAAGCCCAAAACGGGTGGGCGAGGGGCTGGCCCACTCGTCCGCCTCGGACTCGGAATGGGCGAGACTTTGCGAGTTCCCTCCATGTGCGAAAATAGGCCGCGGGCACAGCCGCACTCCAAAAATAAGCCCCGAAGGTCCCGTCCCCAAGTTCGTCCGCCGCAAAAATGGCCAAAAACGGGTGCGCTATAGCCTTGCGGGAGAGAGTTGGCCAACTGGCCTCGCCTCCGGGCTGACTCGGAATGGGGCGAGACTTTGCGAGCGCCCCACGCTACTAAAAATAGACCGCTGGCATAGCCGCACCCAAAAATATGCCTCGAAGGTCCCGCCCCAAGTTCGCCCGCCGCAAAATTCCCATAAAACGTGGTGGGATATAGCCTTGGGAGGAGGGCTGGCCAACCTGTCCGCCGGAATCGGAATGGGGCGAGACTTGCAGCACTCGCGGTGCCAAAATAGGCCGTGACACAGCCATGCCTGCAAAAATAAGCACCCGAACGTCCTAGCCCCAAGTTCATCTGCCGAAAAAGCCCAAAATGGGTGGGCTATAGCCTCTTGTGAGGGCTGGCCAACTTCGTCTACTCGGAATGGGGCGAGACTTTTGCGAGCGCTCCGTGTGCCAAAACAGCCGCGGCACAGCCGTGCCCAAAATAAGCCCCGAAAGTCCCGTCCCCAAGTTCACCAAAAAAAAGCCTAAAAACGGGTGGGCTATAGCCTGGGGGAGGGGCTACACCCTGGCCAACTTCGTCCGCTCGGACTCGGAATGGGGCGAGACTTTGCGAGCGCCCTTCGTGTGGCAAAGGGCCAGGCCACGGGCACAGCCGCGCCCAAAATAAGCCCCTGGTCCCGGGCCTCCCCAAGTTCGTCCGCTCGTAAAAAGCCCTAAAAACGGTGGGCGAGGGGCTGGCCCACTGGTCCGCCTCGGACTCGGGAATGGGCGAGACTTCGCAGTTCCCCTCCATGTGCGAAAATAGCCGCGGGCACAGCCACTCCAAAAATAAGCTCAAGGCGTCCCGCCTCCCCAAGTTCGGTCCGCAAAAATGCCCAAAAATGGGTGGGCCATAGCGCTGGGGGAGGGGGCTGGCCAACTTCGTCCCCAGCTCGGACTCCGGAATGGGGCGAGACTTTACGAGCGCCTCCGTGCGCCAAAATAGGCCGCGGCACAGCCGTGCCCAAAAATATGCCCCGAAAGTCCTGGCCCCAAGTTCGTCTCGCCGCAAAAGCCTAAAAACGGGTGGGCTATAGCCTTGGGGGAGGGTGGCCAACTCGTCCGCTCGGACTCGGAATGGGGCGAGACTTTGCGAGCGCCGTGGTGCAAAAATAGGCCACGGGCACAGCCGCTTCCTGTAAAATAAGCCCCCGTAAGGTCCCGCCCCCAAGTTCATCCGCCGTAAAAAGCCCAAAACGGTGGCAGGTGGCCCACTTCATCCGCTGACTCGGAATGGGCGCAGACTTTTAAAGTGGTGTTCCTCCATGTGCGAAAATAGGCCGCGGCACAGTCAGCACCCAAAAAATAAGCCCCCGAAGGTCCCGCCCCAAGTTCGTCCGCCGCAAAAATGGCCAAAACGGGTGCGCGCCATAGCCTTGCGGGAGAGGCTGGCCAACTTCGTCCGCCGGACTCGGAATGCGGCGAGACTTGCGAGCGCCCTACGCTTGCCAAAACAGACTGGGGCATACCGCACTCCAAAAATATGCCCTGGGTCCTGGGCCCTGCCTCAAGTTCGTCCGCCGCAAAAATGCCCATAAAACGGGTGGGATATAGCCTGGGGGGGAGGGGCTGGCCAACTTCGTCCGCCCGGAATCGGAATGGGGCGAGACTTTGCGAGCACCCTCCGTGGTGCTAAAATAGGCCGTGGACACAGCCATGCCTAAAATAAGCACCAACGCCCCGTCCCGAAGTTCATCCGCCGCAAAAAAAGCCCAAAAATGGGTGGGCTATAGCCTTGGGGGAGGGCTGGCCAACTGTCCGCTCGGACTCGGGAATGGGCGAGACTTTATGAAGCAGCGCCTCCGTGTGCTGTAATAGCCGCGGGCACAGCCGTGCCCAAAAATAAGCCCCCGAAAGTCCCGCCCCAAGTTCGGGTCCCGCCGCAAAAGCCCAAAAACGGGTGGGCTATAGCCTTGGGGGAGGGGCTGGCCAACTCGTCCGCCTCGGACTCGAATGGGACGAGACTTTGCAGCGCCGTGTGCAAAAATAGGGCCAATGGGGCACAGCCGCCGCCAAAATAAGCCCCCGAAGGTCCCGTCCCAAGTTCGTCCTCGCCGTGAAAGCCCTAAAACGGTGGGGCGAGGGGCTGGCCCACTTCGTCCGCTCGGACTCGAATGGGCGAGACTTTGCAGTTCCTCCATGTGCGTAGGCTGCGGGCACAGCCGCACCCAAAAAATAAGCCCCCGAAGGTCCTGGCCCCCAAGTTCGTCCGCCGCAAAATGCCCAAAACCGGTTGGGCTATAGCCTTGGGAGAGGCTGGCCAACTGTCCGCCGGACTCGGAATGGGGCGAGACTTCCTTTACAGCGCCCCACGTTTGCTGTAAAATAGACCGCGGGCATAGCCGCGCCTGCAAAAAATATGCCCCGAAGGTCCCGGGTCCCCAAGTTCGTCCGCAAAATGCCCAAAACGGGTGGGCTATAGCCTCATGCGGGAGAGGCTGGCCAATTAATAACTTCGTCCGGCCGGACTCGGAATGGGGCGAGACTTCGCGAGTGCCTCCGTGGTGCCAAAATAGGGATGCGGCACAGCCACTCCCAAAAATAAGCCCTCTCGAAGGTCCCGTCCCCCAAGTTCGTCTCGCCGCAAAATGCCCAAAAATGTGGGCCATAGCGTTGGGGGAGGGGGCTTGGCCAACTTTCGTCCGCCTCGGACTCCGGAATGGGAGAGACTTTCAGCGCCTCGTGCGCCTGTGCCAAAATAGGATGGAGGCTCAGCCACACCCAAAAATAAGCCCCCGAAGGTCCCGTCCCCAAGTTCGTCCGCCACAAAAATGCCCAAAACGGGTGGGCTATAGCCTCGGGGGAGGGGCTGGCCAACCCTCGTCCGCCGGACTCTCCGGGAATGGGGCAAGACTTTGCGAGCGCCCTCCGTGTGTGCCAATAGGCCGCGGCCCAGCTGCCCAAAAATAAGCCCCCGAAAGTCCCGTCCCCAAGTTCGTCCGCCGCAAAAAAGCCCAAAAAACGGGTGGGCTACAGCCTTGGGGGAGGGGCTGGCCAACTTCGTCCGCCGGACTCGAATGGGGCGACACTTTGCGAGCGCCGTGTGTAAAAATAGGCCACGGGCACAGCCGCGCCCAAAAATAAGCCCCCGAAAGTCCCGTCCCCAAGTTCGTCCGCCGTAAAAAAGCCCAAAAAACGGGTGGGCAAGGGGCTGGCCCACTTCGTCCGCCGGACTCGGAATGGGCGAGACTTTGCGAAATTCCTCCATGCGGCGAAAATAGGCCGCTGGCACAGCCGCACTCCAAAAATAAGCCCCCCGAAGGTCCCGCCCCAAGTTCGTCCGCCGCAAAATGCCCAAAACGGGTGGGCTATAGCCTGCGGGGAGAGCTTTGGCCGACTTTCGTCCGGACTCGGAATGGGGCGAGACTTTGCGAGCACCCTACGCTAAGCTAGACCGCTGGCATAGCCGCGCCCAAAAAATATGCCCCCGAGGTCCCGGCCCCAAGTTCGTCTCGCTCGCAAAAATTCCCATAAAACGGGTGGGCTATAGCCTTGGGAGGAGGGGCTGGCCAACTTCGTCCGCCGGAATCGAATGGGGCGAGACTTTGCGAGCGCTCCGTGGTGCCAAACAGGCCGGACACAGCCGCGCCAAAAATAAGCACCCGAAACCTGGCCCCCAAGTTCGCCCGCCGCAAAACCCCAAAATGGTGGCTATAGCCATGGGGGAGGGGCTGGCCAACATCGTCCGGGCCGGACTCGGAATGGGCGAGACTTTTGCGAGTGCCCTCCGTGTGCTGCCAGGACGCGGGCACAGCCACTCCCAAAAATAAGCCCTCGAAGGTCCCGTCCCCAAGTTCGTCCGCTCGCAAAAAATGCCCAAAAATGGGTGGGCCATGCGCTGGGGGGAGGGGGCTGGCCAACTTCGTCCGCCGGACTCGGAATGGGAGAGAGACTTTGCAGCTCGCCCGTGTGCCAAAATAGGATGCAGGCTCAGCCACGCCCAAAATAAGCCCTCAAGGTCCCGGCCCCAAGTTCGTCTGGCCGTGAAAAAAAAGCCCAAAAACGGGTGGGCTATAGCCTTGGGGGAGGTTGGCCAACTTCGGCCGCTCTCAATGGGGCGAGACTTTGCGAGTGCCTCTGTGTGCTGTTAAAAATAGCCGCGGGCACAGCCGCACCCAAAAATAAGCCCAAGGTCCCGCCCAAGTTCGTCCGCCTCTCGCAAAATGCCCAAAAACGGGTGGGCTATAGCCTTGGGGGAGGGGCTGGCCCACTACGTCCGCCGGACTCGGAATGGGGCGAGACTTGTGAGCGCCTCCGTGTGCTGGGTGGCCAGGCAGCGGCACAGCCGCGCCTGAAAATAAGCCCCCAAAGGTCCCATCCCCAAGTTCACCGGCCGCAAAATGTCCAAAAATGGGTGGGCTATAGCCTTGGGGCGTGGTGGCTGGCCAACTTCGTCCGCCGGACTCGAATGGGACGAGACTTTGCAGCGCCTCCTGTGTGTGGCCAAAAAAATAGTCAGGCAACACAGCCGTGAACAAAAAATAAGCCCTCGAAGGTCCTGGCCCCAAGCTCGTCCAACAGAAAATGCCAAAACGGGTGGGCTATAAATGCCGGGAGTGGGCTGGCCCACTCCTGTCCGCGCTGGACTCGGAATGGGGTGAGACTTTGGCGGTGCCCCCGTGCCCAAAATAGATGCAGGCTCAGCCACGCCCAAAAATAAGCCCCCGAAGGTCCTGGTCGCCAAGTTCATCCCACAAAAATGCCCAAAACGGGTGGGCTATAGCCTTGGGAGGGGCTGGCACAACTCGTCCGCCTCGGACTCGGAATGGGCGAGACTTTTAGCGCCTCCGTGTGCAAAATAGGTCAGCTGGCACAGCCACATCCAAGAATAAGCCCCAAGGTCCTGGCCCCCAAGTTCGTCTCGCCGCAAAATGCCCAAAAATGGGTGGGCTATAGCCTTGGGGGAGGGGCTGGCCCACTCTCGTCCGCCGGACTCGAATAGGGCGAGACTTTACGAGCGCCTCCGTGTGCAAAAATAGTCCGCACAGCCACATCCAAAATAAGCCCTCGAAGGTCCTCTGTCCCCAAGTTCGTCCGCCGCAAAAGCCTCAAAAACGGGTGGGCGAGGGGCTGGCCCACTTCGTCCGCCTCGGACTCGGAATGGGGCGAGACTCTTGCGAGCGCCCTACGCTTGGGGGTAATAGGCCGCGGCACAGCCGCGCCCAAAATAAGCTCCCGGTTCCCGGGCCCCCCAAGTTCGTCCACGCAAAATGCCTAAAAACGGGTGGGCTATAGCCTTGGGGGAAGGCTGGCTAACTTCGTCCGCTGACTCGGAATGGGACGAGACTTTATGCAGTGCCCTCCTTGTGCAAAAATAGGCCGCAGGCACAGCCGTACTCTCAAAAATAAGTCCTGGCCGAAGGTCCTGGGTCCACTAGTTCGTACGCCCCGCAAAAATGCAAAAAACGGTGGGCTATAGCCTTGGGGGGAGGGGCTGGCCCACTTCGTCCGCGGGACTCGAATGGGCATACATTTGCGAGCTGTGTGCCAAAATAGGCCGCGGTGCAGCCGCGCCCAAAAACAGAGCCCCCGAAGGTCCTCAGCCCTCAAGTTCGTCCGCCGTAAAAAAAGCCCAAAAACGGTGGGCGAGGCTGGCGCAACTCGGTCCGCCGGACTCGGAATGGGACGAGATTTTGCAGCGCTCCGTGTACCAAAATAGGCCCGTCGCTGGCACAGCCGCGCCCAAAAATAAGCCCCGGTTCCCAGCCCCAAAGTTCGCCTGGGTCGCCGCAAAATGCCTAAAACGGTGGGCTATAGCCTTGGGGGAGGGGCTGGCCAACTTCGTCCGCTGACTCGAATGGGACGAGACTTTGCGAGCGCCTCCCAAAAAAAATAGGCCGCGCGGCACAGCCGTACCCAAAAATAAGTCCTCAAGGTCCCACCACTAGTTCACACGCAAAAATGCCAAAAACGGGTGGGCTATAGCCTCTGGGGAGGGGGCTGGCCCACTTCGTCCGCCGGACTCAGAATAGGTGAGACTCTACAGCGCCTCCGTGTGCAAAAATAGGCCGTGGCACAGCCACATCCAAAATAAGCTCCTAAAGTCGCGTCCCCCAAGTTCGGGTCTCGCCGCAAAAAGCCCAAAACCGGGTGGGCGAGGGGCTGGCCAACTTCGTCCCGCCGACTAGGAATGGGGCGAGACTTTACAGCGCCTCCGTGTGGAGGCCAGTAAATCAGGCGACGGGCACAGCCGCGCCAAAATAAGCCCCTCGAAGCGTCCCGCCCCAAGTTCGCTCCGCCGCAAAATGCCCATAAAATGGGTGGCTATAGCCTTGGGGGAGGGGCTGGCCAACTCGTCCGCCGTATTTGGAATGGGGCGAGACTTCCCAAGCGCTCCGTGTGCTGTAACAGGCCACGGGCACAGCCGCGCCAAAAATAGCCCTGAAGGTCCCATCCCCAAGTTCGTCCGCCGCAAAAATGCCCAAAAAACGGGTGGGCTATAGCCTTGGGGGGAGGGGCTGGCCCACTTCGTCCGCCGGACTCGGAATGGGGCGAGACTTTGCGAGCACCCCCCGTGTGCCAAAAATAGGCCGTGGGCACAGCCGTATCCAAAAATAAGGCCCTGAAGGTCCCGTCCCCAAGTTCGTCCGCCGCAAAAATGCCCAAAAAACGGGTGGGCTATAGCCTTGGGGGGAGCGGCTGGCCAACTACGTCCGCCGGACTTGGAATGGGGCGAGACTTTGTGAGCACCTTCCGTGTGCCAAAAATAGGCAGCGGGCACAGCCACGCCCAAAAATAAGCCCCCAAAGGTCCCATCCCCAAGTTCGTCCGCCGCAAAAATGTCCAAAAAACGGGTGGGCTATAGCCTTGGGGGAGGGCTGGCGACAACTCCTGCCGGACTCGGGAATGGGGTGCAGACTTTGCAGCGCTCCGTGTGCTGAATAGGGCCAGCGGCACAGCCGCGCCAAAATAAGCCCCCGGGTCCCGCCCCAAGTTCGTCCGCCGCAAAATGCCCAAAAACGGGTGGCTATAGCCTGGGGAGGGGCTGGCCCACTCTGTCCCGCCGGACTCGGAATGGGGCAAGAGTTTGCGAGTGCCTCCGTGTGCAAAAATAGGCCGCCGCGCGCACAGCCACATCCAAAATAAGTTTTTCCCCCGAAGGCGTCCCTGGCCCCCCAAGTTCGTCCGCCGCAAAATGCCTATAAAACGGGTGGGCTATAGCCTTGGGGGAGGGGCTGGCCCACTTCGTCCGCCGGACTCGCGGAATGGGGCGAGACTTTGCGAGTGCCCCCGTGTGCCAAAAAATAGGGACGCAGGTTCAGCCACGCCCAAAAATAAGCCCCCAAAGGGCCCGGGCCCCCAAGTTCGTCCGCCGCAAAATGCTCAAAACGCAAAGGTGGGCTATAGCCTTGGGGTGAGGGCTGGCCAACTTCTGGGCCGGACTCGGAATCGGGCGAGACTTTTGAGCAAATTCTCCGTGTGCCAAAAATAGGACACGGGCTCAGCCACGCCCAAAAATAAGCCCCGAAGGTCCCGCTCCCAAGTTCATCCGCCGCAAAATGCCTTCCAAAACGGCTATAGCCTTGGGGAGGGGCTGGCCAACTCATCTCCCGCCGGACTCGGAATAGGACGAGACTTTGCGAGCGCCTCCCTGTGCAAAAATAGGTCCGCGCACACAGCCGTGCCCAAAAATAAGCCCCCGAAGGTCCCGTTGGCCCCTCAAGTTCGTCCGCTGCAAAATGCTAAAAACGGGTGGGCTATAGCCTTGGGGAGGGTCTGGCCACTTCGTCCGCGGGACTCGGAATGGGGCGAGACTTCTGCTGCCAAAGGCCCTGTGCCAAAATAGGATGCAGGCTCAGCCACGCCAAAATAAGCCCCCGAAGGTCCCCACAGTTCATCCGCCACAAAATGCCTAAAAACGGGTGGGCTATAGCCTGGGGGAGGGGTCAACTTGGCCCGCCTCGGACTCGGAATGGGGTGAGACTTGGCGAGCACCCTCCTGTGCTGGGGGTAATAAGATGCGGCTCAGCCACTACCAAAAATAAGTCCCCGAAGGTCCCGTTCCCAAGTTCGTCCGCCGCAAAAATTCGCAAAAAACGGGTGGGCTATAGCCTTGGGGGGAGGGGCTGGCCAACTTCGTCTGCCGGACTCGGAATGGGGGGAGACTTTGCGAGCGCCCTCTGTGTGCCAAAAATAGGCCGCGGGCACAGCCGCGCCCAAAAATAAGCCCCCGAAGGTCCCGTCCCCAAGTTCGTCCGCCGTAAAAAAGCCCAAAAAACGGGTGGGCGAGGGGCTGGCCAACTTCGTCCGCCGGACTCGGAATGGGACGAGACTTTGCGAGCGCCCTCCGTGTGCCAAAAATAGGCCGCGGGCACAGCCGCGCCCAAAAATAAGCCCCCGAAGTTCCCGTCCCCAAGTTCGGTCTCCACCGCTCGCAAAATGCCCAAAAACGGGGTGGGCTATAGCCGCCTTGGGGAGGGCTGGCCAACTTCGTCCGCCGGACTCGGAATGGGACGAGACTTTGCGAGCGCCCTCCTTGTACAAAAAATAGGCCGTGTGCACAGCCGTACCCAAAAATAAGTCCCCGAAGGTCCCGTCCACTAGTTCGTTATTTCGCACGCCAAAAAATGCCAAAAAACGGGTGGGCTATAGCCTTAGGGGAGGGGCTGGCCCACTTCATCTCGCCCGGACTCGAATAGGGCGAGACTTAAGCGAGCGCCTCCGTGTGCGCCAGGCCGTGGCACAGCCACATCCAAAATAAGCCCCGAAAGTCCTGGGCCCCCGTGCCTGGGTCCGTCGCAAAAGCCCAAAACCGGGTGGGCGCAGGGGCTGGCCAACTTGGTCCGCCGATCGGACCGAGGAATGGGGCAGACTTACAGCGCTCCGTGCTGGGGGCTAGGCGACGGGCACAGCCGCGCCCAAAAATAAGCCCCCGAAGGCGTCCCGTGGCCTCAAGTCTGGTCCGCCGTGAAATGCCCATAAAATGGCTATAGCCTTTGGGGAGGGGCTGGTCACCTCTGTCCGCCGTATTTGGAATGGGGCGAGACTTTGCAAGCGCCTCCGTGGTGCCAAAATAGGCCACGGTGCCGCGCCCAAAAATAAGTTCCCGAAGGTCCCATCCCCAAGTTCGTCCGCCGCAAAATGCCTAAAAACGGGTGGGCTATAGCCTTGGGGGAGGCTGGCCAACTTCGTCCGCCTCGGACTCGAATGGGATTGAGACTTGCGAGCGCTCCGTGTAAAATAGGCCGGCAAGCACAGCCGCACCAAAAATAAGCCTCAAAGTCCTGCTGGCCCAAGTTCGTCCGGCAGCAAAATGCCAAAAACGGTGGCTATAGCCTTGGGGGTGGGCTGGCCTAATTTTCCGCCTCGGACTCAGTCGGGGCGACTTTGCAGCACTCTCTGCACAAAAATAGGCCGTGGGGTGCCAGCCAGATCCAAAATAAGGCCCTGAAGGTCCCGTCCCAAGTTCGTCCGCCGCAAAATGCCCAAAAACGGGTGGGGCTATAGCCTTGGGGGAGCTGCTGGCCAACTACGTCCGCCGGGACTTTGGAATGGGGCGACTTTGTGAGCACTTTCCGTGTGCCAGGGCCAGGCAGCGGGCACAGCCACGCCCAAAAATAAGCTCTCAAAGGTCCCATCCCCAAGTTCGTCTCGCCGCAAATGTCCAAAAACGGGGGGTGGCTATAGGCCTTGGGGAGGGGCTGGCCAACTTCGTCCGCCGGACTCGGAATGGGGTTGGGCGAGACTTTCATGAGCGCCCGCGTGCTGGGGACAGCCGCACACGCGCCCAAAAATAAGCCCCAAGGTCCCCGCTCCTGCTCCGTCCGCCTCAAAAAAAAAAGCCCAAAACGGGTGGCTATAGCCTTGGGGGAGTGGGCTGGCCAACTCGTCCGCCTCGGACTCGAATGGGGCAAGAGTTTGCGAGTGCCCCGTGTGCAAAAAATAGCCGCGCGATAGCCACATCCAAAAATAAGCCTCAAGGTCCCGCCTCCCAAGTTCGGCCTACGCAAAATGCCTATAAAACGGGTGGGCTATAGCCTTGGGGAGGGGCTGGCCCACTTCTGTCCCGCTGACTGGAATCGGACGAGACTTGCGAGCGCCTCCTTGTGCAAAAATAGGCCGCGTGGCACAGCCGTACCCAAAAATAAGCCCCCCGAAGGTCCAGCCCCTAGTTCGTCCACCGCAGAAATGCCAAAAACGGGTGGGCTATAGCTTGGGGGAGGGGGCTAGCCACTTCGTCTGCTGGACTCGGAATGGGGCGAGACTTTGCGAGCGCCCTGTGTGCCAAAATAGCCGCTGGGCACAGCCGCCAAAATAAGCCCCTTCGAAGGTCCCGCTCCCCAAGTTCGTCCGCCGTAAAGCCCAAAACGGGTGGCGAGGGGCTGGCCAACTGGTCCACCGGACTCGGAATGGGACGAGACTTTGCGAAGTCTCTCCGTGCTGGGGGACAGTCAGCGGGCACAGCCGATTCCAAAAATAAGCTCTGAGCGTCCCGCCCCAAGTTCGTCTACTGCAAAATGCCCAAAACGGTGGGCTATAGCCTGGGGGAGGGGCAGGCCAATTCACGCCTGCCGACCCGGGAAGGCGGACTTGTGAGCTCCGTGTGCCAAAACAGGCAGCGGGCACAGCCGCGCCCAAAATAAGCCCCCGAAGGTCCCGCCCCAAGTTCGTCCGCCGCAAAATGTCAAAATGGGTGGGCTTACAGCCTTGGGGGAGGGGTTGGCCCACTCCCTGTCCGCCGGACTCGAATGGGGCGCGAGACTTTGCGAGTGCCCCCAGGTGCCAAAAATAGACGAGGTTCAGCCACGCCTAAAAATAAGCCCCCAAGGGCCCGCCTAAGTCTGTCCGGGTCAGTGAAAATGCTCAAAACGGGTGGGCTATAGCCTTGGGGGAGGGCTGGCCAATCTCAGCCTCGCCTGACTCGGAATCGCTGACTTTGCAGCACCCCTCCGTGTGCTGTAATAGGACACGGGCTCAGCCATCGCTCCAAAATAAGCCCCCCGAAGGTCCTGCCTCAAGTTCATCCGCCGCAAAATGCCCAAAACGGGTGGGCTATAGCCTTGGGGGAGGGGCTGGCCAACTTCGTCCGCTCGGACTGAATAGGACGAGACTTTGCGATCATTTCTCCTTGCATACAAAAATAGTCACAGACACAGCCGTGCCCAAAATAAGCCCCCAAGGTCCCGTCCCTAAGTTCAACCGCCGAAAATGCCAAAAACGGTGGGCTATAGCCTGGGGGAGGGGCTGGCCTACTTCGTCCTCGCTGGACTCTACTGGGCGCAGACTCTGCTGCCCCCGTGTGCCAAAAAAATAGGGATGCAGGCTCAGCCACGCCCAAAAATAAGCCTCAAGGTCCCGCCGCTAAGTCTATCCGCCACAAATGCCTGGGTGGGCTATAGCCTTGGGGGAGGGGCTGGCCAACTCGTCCGCCTCGGACTCGGAATGGGGTGTGAGACTTTACAGCCCTCCTGCAGTTAAAAATAAGATGCGGGCTCAGCCACATCCAAAATAAGTCATCCCGGTCCCGCTCCCAAGTTCGTCCGGGCCTGCAAAAATTCCGCAAAACGGGTGGGCTATAGCCTGGGGAGGCTGGCCAACTTCGTCTGGCCGGACTCGGAATGGGTGAGACTTATGAGCGCCTGTGTGCCAAAAATAGCCGCGGCACAGCCATGCCCAAAATAATCCTCAAGGTCCTGGGCCCCAAGTTCGTCTGTCGAAATGCCTAAAACGGGTGGGCTATAGCCTTGGGGAGGGGCGACAATCTCTGGTCCGCCTCGACTCGAATGGGGCGAGACTTAGCGAGCCCTCCGTGTGCAAAATAGACCATGGGCACAGCCACACATCCAAAAATAAGCTCGAAGGTCCCGTCTCAAGTTCGTCCGCCGAAAAAAGCCCTCCAAAAACGGGTGGGCGAGGCTGGCCACCGTCCGCCGGACTCAGAATGGGGCGAGACTTGCAGCACCTCGCTGCTGTAATAGGCCGCGGCACAGCCGCCACTGCCAATATGCCCCGAAGGTCCCATCCCCAAGTTCGTCCGCCGCAAAAATGCCCAAAAAACGGGTGGGCTATAGCCTTGGGTGGAGGGGCTGGCCAACTTCGTCCGCCGGACTCGGAATGGGGCGAGACTTTGTGAGCGCCCTCCGTGTGCAAAAAATAGGCCGCGGGCACAGCCACATCCAAAAATAAGCCCCCGAAAGTCCCGTCCCCAAGTTCGTCCGCCGCAAAAAAGCCCAAAAACCGGGTGGGCGAGGGGCTGGCCAACTTCGTCCGCCGGACTAGGAATGGGGCGAGACTTTGCGAGCGCCCTCCGTGTGACAAAAATAGGCGACGGGCATGGACGTGCCCAAAAAATAAGTCCCCGAAGGTCCCGTCCCCAAGTTCGTCAGCCGCAAAAATGCCCAAAAAACGGGTGGGCTATAGCCTCGGGGGGAGGGGCTGGCCAACTTCGTCCGCCGGACTCGGATTGGGGCGAGACTTTGCGAGCGGTCTCTGTGTGCCGTGGAAGAAGCGGGCACAGTCACCAGGTCAGTTTTCCCCGAAGGTCCCGCCCAAGTTCGCCTCACGAAAATGCCCAAAAACGGGTGGGCTATAGCCTGGGGGAGGGGCTGGCCAACTTCGCCGCCGGGACCTCGAATGGACAGACGCTGGGCAGGGGCCTCCGTGTTAAAAAGGCCGGGCGGCACAGCCGCGCCAAAAATAAGCCCCCAAGGTCCTGCCCTGCTCCGTCCGCCGCAAAATGCCCAAAACGGGTGGGCTATAGCCTTGGGGGAGCGGCGACACCACGTCCGCTCGGATTCTGGAATGGGGCGACTTGTGAGCACCTCTGGGTGCCAAAATAGCAGGCTGGCACAGCCGCGCCTCAAAAATAGCCCCCAAAGGTCCCATCCCCAAGTTCGTCCGCCAAAATGTCCAAAAACGGTAGCTATAGCCTTGGGGGAGGGGCTGGCCACTTCGTCTGCCGGACTCGGGATTGGGGCGGGATTTGTGAGCGCCTCCGTGTGCTGAAAGGCCGCGGACACAGCCGCGCCCAGAAAATAAGCCCCGAAGGTCCCATCCCCAAGTTCGTCCGCCGCAAAATGCCCAAAAACGGGTGGGCTATAGCCTTGGGGAGGGGCTGGCCAACTTCGGCCCGCTCGGACTCGGAATCGGGCGAGACTTGCGAGCGCCTCCGTGTGCCAAAGGCTGGGCGGCACAGCCGCACTCCAAAATAAGCCCCGAAGGTGCCGCCCCAAGTCTCCTCCACAGTGCCCAAAAACGGGTGGCTGATAGCCTTGGGGGAGGGGGCTGGCCCACTCTGTCCGCCTCGGACTCGGAATCGGGCGAGACTCTGCGAGCGCCCCGTGCGCCAAAAGGCTTCAGGCACAGCCTTGGCTCCAAAATAAGCCCCGAAGGTGTCATTCCCCAAGTTCCGCCGGCAAATGCCCAAAACGGGTGGGCTATAGCCTTGGGGAGTGGGCTGGCCAACTTCGGTCCGCCTGACCTCGGAATGGGGCGAGACTTTGTGAGAGCCCTCCGTGTGCGGGGCCAGGCCGCGGGCACAGCCACATCCAAAATAAGCCTCGAAGGTCCCGCCTCCAAGTTCGCCCGCTCGCAGTTCCCAAAAACGGGTGGGCGAGGGGCTGCCAACCCGCCCGCCGGACTCGGAATGGGGCGAGACTTTGCGAGCACCGTCCGTGTGCTGTGGGCCAGGGTCATGGGCACAGCGCCCAAAAATAAGCCCCTAAAGTCCCGTCCCCAAGTTCGGGTCCGCTCGCAAAATGCCCAAAAACGTGGGCTATAGCCTTGGGAGGCTGGCCAACCGTCCCGCCGGACTTCCGAGCAATACGTAACCGGAACGAAGTGAACTTTGCGAGCGCCTCCGAGCCAAAAAGGCCACAAGCCCAGCCACACCCAAAAATAAGCCCCTCAAGGAAGCTGCCCAAGTCTCTCCTACCAGCAAAATGCCCAAAACCGGTGGGCCATAGCCTGGGGAGGTTGGCTAACTTCTGCCCGCTGGGACTCGGAATCGGCGAGACTTTTGCAAGCGCTCCGTAGCTGGGGGCAATACAGGCAGCCGCCGAAAAATAAGCTCCCCCTGCTGGCCCGGCCCCTCTGCTCCGTCGCCGCAAAATGCCTAAAACGGTGGCTATGAGCTGGGGTGGAGGGGTTGGCCAACTTCGTCCGCCGGACTCGGAATGGGGCGAGACGGCAGCGCCCGTAGTAAAGGCCTGCTGGCAGAGCTACATCCAAAATAAGCCCTTAAGGTCCCGCCCCTAAGTTCGTCTGCCGCAAAAAAGTTTCAAAACGGTAAGGTAGGGGTTGGCCAACTTCGGGTCCGCTGATCAATGGGCGTAGATTTCACAGCACCTCCGTGTGCTGTGGGCGAAGGCGGCACAGCCGCACCCAAAAATAAGCCCCAAGGTCCCGCGGCCCCTAAGTTCGCCCACGCGAAATGCCCAAAAACGGGTGGGCTATAGCCTTGGGGGAGGGGCTGGCCAACTTCGGTCTGCCGGACTCGGAATCGGGCGACTTTGCGAGCGCCTCCGTGTGCCAAAGGTCAAGGGCACAGCCACCTAAAAATAAGCCCCTGAAGGTGCCGGGCCTGTTCCTCCGCTGCAAAAAGCTCAAAACGGGTGGGCTATAGCCTTGGGGGAGGGGTTGGCCAACTTCGTCTCATTGACTCGGAATGTGGCGCAGACGCCAGCCCAGCAGCCAAAATAGGCTGCGGGCACAGCCGCGCCCAAAATAAGCCCCGAAGGTAGCACATGTAACTAACGAAGTACACTG